>JAOTQJ010064742.1:0-13557 GCA_025642045.1 Solanum sejunctum | reverse complement strand
TTTGCGTACAAACAACACTGGTGCACCCCAGGGGGACACACTAGGTCTTATAAAACCCTTATCCAGTAAATCTTTTAACTTCTCTTTTAATTCATGCAATTCTGCGGGTCCATTCTATATGGAGGGATAGAAATAGGTTGAGTGCCTAGAAGTAAGTCAATACAAAAATCTATTTCTCATTTAGGAGGTAAGCCTGGGAGTTCTTCGGGGAACACATCAACAAATTCATTTACTAATGGAACTAACTGAAGAGTTGGTGATTCTGTCTCCATATACCTTACTCTAACTAAATGACATATATATCCCTTGGTTATCATCTTTCTGGCCTTAAAGTAAGAGATAAGCTTACCTTTTGGTGGCTCAACATTGCCTTTCCATTCAAGAATTGCCTTATTTAGAAAATGGAAGTACACTCTCTTAGTTCGGTAATCCACAGTGGCATAATAAGAAGCTAACCAATCCATGCCCATTATCACATCAAACTCCACCATTTCTAGCTTAATAAGGTCAGCCAATGTGTCACGATCACAAACAGTTACTGCATAGTCATAATAAACCCTTCTAGCTATAATAGATTCACCAGTTGGTGTAGACACTTCAAATGGTTTGTTCAATAATTTGGCCATTCTCTTAAGCTTTTCAGCAACTAGTGGAGTGATGTATGATATTGTAGAACCAGGGTCAATTAATGCATATAAATTATGTGAAAAGATGAACAAAGTACCTATGACTACATCAGGTGAAGCTTCCAAATTCTGTCAACTCCCCAGTGCATAAGTGCGATTCTGGAGCCCACTTGAGCTAGATGTCCCTTTAACACGTCTACCACAATCCATAGGTGCTTGCTGACCCTTACCTGCTGGAGGAACCGATGATGATGATGCAACAACTGACCTAGTAGATTATGTCATACCACTCATACGTCTCCTTGGGCACTCCCTCATTATATGCCATGACATACCACACAAATAGCAAACATTTGTCCCAGCGCGACGTATACACTAATGACTCCTTCCACACTATTTACAAGGCTACCTAGGAGTCATTGATTGGCTTACTGAATAACCCATTGCTCGAGCACCTTGCCCTTCACCTAGCTAACCAAACTAATTACTTTGAGGCCCTTGAAGTTGTTGTGGAGCACTGGCTGTAGAGTAGGAGGATGATGGCCTAGGCAGTCAATCAGAAAATTGAGGCCTAAAATCACTTTGGGGTGGTCTAAACTACCCTGTAGATCTGGCTCTTTTGGCCTGTCCCTTTCTAACTCTTGTGCCCTTCTCCTCTGCCTCTAGTTCTCCAATTTCTGTGTAAACGCCTGCATTCTTGCTATATCCATATCTTTATTCAGGGAAGCAATAGTGCAATATCGAACAAGATACATATCCAACCTATCTATATATTGGTGGACCCTATCTACCACTGTAGCAAATATATTTGGAACATATATTGCCAGGGAATTAAATTAAAGGCTATACTCCCTCACAGTCATAGTCCCCTGGTGAAGATTCAGGAACTAATCTACACGGGCCTCTCAAATTTCTAATGGAAAATAATGATCAAGAAATGCCTCTTTGAATTCTTTCCAGGTAGTTGGAGGTGCATCTATACCCTTAGATTGTCTCCAAGCTTCATACCATAATATAGCAACACCCTTCAGCCTATACGTCGCTAATTCGACTGCTTCTATTCTACTCATATGCATAACATCTAAGGTACGCTGAATTTGATCAATAAAGTCTTGGGGGTCTTTATTAGGATATGACCCAGTGAAGGTTGGAGGGTCCAAATTAAAAAAATCACGTATCCTCGTACCAACTGCCCTATTTGTACCATCTTTACCCATGACTGGACCTTCCTTCCTTTGACTTTGACTAGCAACTATACGGGTCAATAGCTGAACTCCATTTCTCAAATCCTGTACAATCCGATCAACAGGTGGCTATGGGCAATTTTCACTGCTCTCTAGTTCATTAGGAACTGGAGGAGTTGGAGATGTCTATGACAAAGACTCCTCTCGAATTTCATCTTGCTGTCTCCCCTAGCTAGGTATACCAACCACCACTTCTTTTTCCTTCCCTTTACCTTTGTTTTTCCTTGTTTCAGGCATACTTGTTGTACAAAATAATTTGGATTAGACATAAGGCACCTATTTAAACTTTACTTTATAGCACGATCTAAAGAATGAAAAGAAAGTAACAACCCCTAAATGCCTTGTAGCCTCCTGCTTATAAATGTGGTGAACAACACATCGATAAACAAGACTCTACATAGACACGACTTTGTAGACTCCCTAGGACGACCTGCTCTGATACCACTTTTGTCACGCCCCAAAGTCCCGAGGGTGGACCAGCACCCATTGTCGATAAGGCTCGGGAGAACCAAACTTTAACTATATTCGTTCTATACAAAATATAAAGAGTTTCTATGTTTGACATGCCATTAAGCAGATAAACAGTGATAATAAGGCAAAAGTAAATGCATATGACTAGGCCATTGGGGCCACACAGTCTAAAGTGTGAGACATGACTTCATTGGACTTTATAGATTCTACAAAGCCTCTAAATAAAGAAAAACATATTACAATGGTCGAGACAGTCCCTGCCTCAACAAATTGTGCAATAAAAATATGTAAGCTCTAGACATGTACAAGACCCAAAGCAACCTGGACCTTGATGACAACAACTGAATATCCTGCACTCCTACTGGGAAGATCTACTAGCACCTGTACCTGCAACATGAAATGTAGGTCCCCCGTAAGGGACGTTAGTACGGGATAATGTACTAAGTATGTAAGGCAGGATATACTGTATATAAAGTAACCACTTAAATAACACCATGCATCGGTGGAAGACCAGGGACCACCTTTAGTTATACTGTGGAATTATGTACTTTACGTTTTTTATATCACTTTACCTTTACTATATAATTTATACTATAAAATCTGTACACAGCTGTAATCATATGACCAATTAATCAGTGGTAACTATATCGGGATCGTCCCTATGCCAGGTTCTGTATGAATCCCCTCAGGCTACCACCCAAAAGACTGTAGTGGGATTGTCCCTATGCGATGTTCGTAACAAACCCCCTCGGGCTACCACCCATCAAAACTGTATACTGTATCTTTTAATTACCTTTAAGATAATTCTGTTGGTGGCCATAATATTGGTGCTATAAGACTGTATATGTAGGATATGACATGTAGAAAATTATACCAGACAATATGACAATGAAAAGAGTACATTACATAATTGATGAAATGCGTAAGAAATGGGACAACTCATGAACTTTATCTTGTAATAGGAACTCATGTAACTTCGTATCAAAGCATGTATGCAGGTTTGAAGGTGGCTAAATAGAGGATCACATGAACATGTACATAAGTGGAGACATGGTTAGTAATTGTGTCGGAGTTGGTGAATGCCTTTATGTACCAAGGAGAGATCTATATTTCATTGCAAGTGATACAAAATCAAATAACCTTACATACCTTATTGTATGACCTCGTTACTACCTCGAGACAACCTTACCTACCTTCAAATACTTATCAACAACATAGTAGAGGATAAAAGTAGCTTTAGAAGCCAATGAATACATCTTGGCATCTCAATCACATAAGAAAATAATACACGGGCAGCAAGCGAATGTTTATAAACCCGGGCGTATTACTTTAACTTTTCCTCTCCTTATCGTATTTTCTAATACACATTAGCATATACACATCATTTACAGCCTAGTTTAAGTCCATAACAACCTTACCACAGTCCACTAAGCACAAAATATCACAATTCCACACAATCCAAAAACGAACAGCATAACGTTACCTTCCTTCGCTATATTTCGACGTCGACAACTCTAAACCTATTAAAAATTTAACCAAATTATCCCAGCAATATTTTCACATATAAATAGCCATGATGCAGTGTCATAACAGTAAAGAATTAGTCATCAAGGACGTGAAGCAATAGCATTCAATCCAATAGTCCATAAGTTCAAACGAAACACACAATTGCAATATCATATAGGGACTCACTTTTGTGAACTGTAAACGTGGTTAATCAAACCTTGTTCACTATTTAAAATCCAACTGTTGTCAAATACGTAAGTATTAGCTCATAGGAAATTAGCACACAATCTGTCCAGAAATTCCAGCACAATCATACTAACATATACTTCTTATTTTTCATAGTAAAACCATACTAAAAATATATGTACGCTTACTTACCACTACCTTAAAGGTATAGAGCTTCTATAAGAACCGTAGAAGTTTTTTCTTTGCTGCTTTGCAAGTCAAGATGCGTTGAGAGAACTTTGAAAGCAAAACTATTTTTTATTTATAAGTTCAAGTGAACAATGGCTTTGTGGGAGCTGCTTTGGCACTTTTTAAAGTGGACTTTATGCCGAATTAGTAAGGCATTCCTAACTTTGTTTCATCAAGTAGGTGATGCAGATCCTTTCTACTTTTATTTGGGCCTTTTGGGGCACCAACTTGATTGGACTTGGGCTGCCTATTTTTCAGATTTTGTTCTTCTTGGTTTGGGCCTAAAGTTTCTAAGAATCTTGTGATATCTTTGGGCCTTTATTACTATCATCCTTGTACTATAAATATAGTCCATATGTAATTTTAAATCATGTCCCAAAGTTATACCATTACCACATATTTTATTCGTAATCAAACTTGGATAATTTCGACATCAGGTCTCCTAATCTCCTTTTAGTTAGCAATTTTAAGCTAAGCAAGTAGCTGAATAACCTACTTAATTCCTAAGTCCTACAATAACCTCAATTATTTTACTTTGTTTAAGGCCATATTTCCCTTAATTCACCACATAACATGTATACCTTTGATCCCCTTAAGCGTTAGACGCACATATAGCCCATTAACACAAGATTCGAGCACTTTTGAAAATTAGCGCTAGCTTGACCAAACCATGTCATGTTTCATTTGACGTAGTAGTGTAAGGTATGAGGTGTTACATATCTTTCCCTAGTTGTCAAATATCTAGGGCTTTTAGATTAGGACAATGTGATGGTGACAGTAGAGGCTAGGCCGCCCGGGGTTGTTTTGAGTGCAAGACACTAGATCATTGGCTCAAAGATTGTCTAAATCATAGAGTAATGCCTGTAGATTTAGAGGCCACTAGATTATTACCCATACTAAATGGTAGAGGTAGGGGCTAGGACCAGGGTTATCAAGACAATCAGTATGGGGACTGCAAGGATCTGTATTGCTTCTAATAGGGTTCCAGGGGCCTCATAAGAGGCGATGGAGTCATAGGCAGAGATGATATCAAAACTGGGAGCCATCAGGGCCATTTGTATGTAGCTCTAACATGAGTAGAGGCTAATACTTCTGACGAGGCTATTATTTGATTTGTGTTCCACTTTTTCTTGTATGTCGATGTTCTTCTCTTCGCACTTGGGTGTGAGTCCTAAGCCTCTTTTGTCCCAGGTCGATGAAGTAGGGGATTCACTAGTTGTAGATTAGGTGTGAAGAGCATGCACAATTACTCTTTAGGGTTTTGATACCTGTGATGATTTGGCATTGCTTAATATGCTAGTTTTTGGTATTATTCTCGATATAGATTGATTGGCCCCATATTATGCTATGTTGGATTGCTATGCCAAGACTGTTACCTTGGATATAGTAGGGATGTCCCTTGTTATATGACAGGTGTCAATGTGTCGGCCTTGACTAGTATTGTTTCATAGGGTCTTTGGCCTATTTAGCTAATGTTCAAGATGTGATCGCTGAGACTCTAACGATGGAGTTAGTGCCCGTGGATTTTGGATATCCTAATGTATGTCCTAATTTTCTTACATTGGCACTTGAGTGATATGTTGATTGTGATAGAGGTTGAGCTGACCACTAAGCCTATATCTATTCCACCGTACTAGGTAGCTTCTATATAGATAAAAGAGCTCAGTAATCAACTTTAGGGTTTTCAAGATTTGGGGTTCATACGATCGAATATTTCTCCCTGGGGTGCCCCTGTCATGTTTGTCAAAAAGAAAGACAAGACTCTTCAAATGTGTATTGATTATAAGCTGATGAATAGGGTAATTATGAAGAACCGTTATCCTCTATCATGTGTCGATGACTTATTTTACCAGCTACAAGGGGCAACATTATTTTTTAAGATTGATCAAAGGTTATGCTATCACTAGTTGAGGATCCGAAAGAAGGATATTTCAAAGACTTTCTTTAGGACTTTTTATTGGCATTATGAGTTTCTAGTCATGCCTTTGGGATGATAGTACACCTACAATGTTTTATAATGGCCGTATTTGGACTCTTTTTGTAGTTTTATTGATGATATTCTGATATGTTCACTGAGTTGAGAGGTGTATGCTCAGCATCTTTAGATTCTACTAAAAAACTCAAAGATCACAAGCTATATGCTAAATTTATTAAGTGTGAGTTTTGGCTTGAGTCTGTGATTTTCCTAGGAATGTATTATCACAAGAGAGGATTATGGTAGACCGGGCTATGATAGAGGCAATTCATGGTTGGCGTAGGACTACTTCTATGGTAGAGGTTCAAATCTTTACTAGGTTAGCATGGTATACCAGACAATTTATTGAGGGCTTCACTACTATTTTGGCTCCGTTGACTTGGTTGATTCACAAAGTATGCTAGTTGTATGGTCTAATTAGTGTGAGACTAGTTTCCTAAGGTTGAAGGAGTTATTGACTACTTCCCTATTTTGATCTACTTGTTGAAGGGGAGAGCTTTGTTGTCTATTGTGATACCTCCTGTATTGGGTTGGGCTGTACGTTGATGCAGAGAGGTCAGGTTATTTCTTATGTCTCTGGTCAGTGATGGTTCTAAGAGCGTAACTACCCTATGCAGGACTTAGAGTTGGCAACAATAATGTTTATGCTCAAGATCTGGAGATAATATTTATATGGCGTTCATTTTGGCATTTATACAAACCACCAGAGCATACAATATATTATGACTCAGTGGGATTTGAATTCCCAATAAAGGCAATAGGTTGAGTAACTGGCTGGCTATATATATTTTGTATCATCAGGGCAAGGCACATATAGTGCAGATGCCTTGGGTCCAAACATAGTGAGTATGGGGTAGTCTCCACACTTGACTAACGAGGAGAGACCCATAGCTTTGGACATCCAGTCCCTAGCTAATAGGTTAGTCAGGTTAGATATTTCAAACTCCAGCCATGTATTAGCCTTTATCGGGGCCTAGTCTTCATTGGTTGATCTGATTCATGCCTAGAAGTTTGAGGATGAGTCGCTAGTGGCCCTCAAAGATAGGGTTATTCTGGGTATTGGTGGTCAGGCTACTGCTAGTTCAGATGGGGTCCTCAGATTTGATAATAGGTTACGTGTTGCTAGAGTGGGGGATTTGGTATAGTTTATTCTACATGAGGAACATAACTCTAGATACTTTATTGACTAAGGTATGGAGAAAATGTATCAAGATCAAGACAACATTATCGGTAGGATTGTATGAAGAAGGATAGTACAGATTATGTGTCCCATTATTGTAGTTGCCAGCCGGTAAAGGCTGAGCCCCAGTGACCTTGTGGGACACTCCAGAGATTGCCTATTATATCCTGGAAGTGGGAACACATGACTATTGACTTTTGTTGTGGGCCTCCCTCGCACTTCCAGGGGTTTTGATAGAATTTGGGTTGTAATGGATTGAATGACTAAATCTGCACAACGTCTCCCTATTCATTCTACTTTCAGTGCTGAGTGATTAAGTCATATTTATATCATGAGATAGTCCAGTTAGATACGGTACCAGTATTGATTATATCTCACCAAGGGTCACAATATAACTCCACTTTTTGGAGGGCATCTTAGCGATTGCTGGGAACCCAGGTTAATCCGAGCATAACATTTCATCTCTAGACTGATAGCTAGTTGGAGCATACTATAAAAGTTTTGGAGGATATGCTATGGGATTGTGTGATGGAGTTTGAGAGTTAGGGGGACTAGGTTTTACCACTAGATGAGTTCTCTTATAATAACAGCTATTACACAAACTTTGAGATGGTTGCATTTGAGCCACTATATGGTCGATAATGTTGTACTCCCGTTGGGTGGTTTAATACTATAGAGTTGGCACTTACATAATGGATTAACCATGTTTAGGGTTATCCAGGATAGACTAAGGACAACCTAGAGTCAGCATTAGAACTATGCTAATCATAAAGCTTATTTTTGCAGTTTGAGGTTACGAATAAAGTGTTTTTAAGGATATCACCCTTGAAAGGAGTTATGCGATTTGGGAGACTAGGTAAGCTTATTCCTTGGTATATTAGACCTTTTGAGATTCTGAGTAATGTTAGGCCAATTGCATATAAGTTAGCCCTAGCATAGTGAAACGATCTTAAAAAGTGCCTGAAAATGTACCTCGGAAGTGTCCAAAATCGTAGTTTCCATATATCTCAAAATCTGTGCATGATATCAAAATTCCAACTTTATATTCTTGATCAAGGGAAAAATTGAGTGGGAATTAGGTATAACCTGATGTGAGAATAATCATATCAAAATTTGAAATTTTCAAATTGCAAATTCTAGAGAGCTCTCCGCGCCCTTGGCGTGACGCAACCAGGGCACGAATATATGTATTTTTATTGCTAGTTATTTTATCTTGTTGGACCTAAGTATTCACAGGCATAAAGATACATATACTTAGCCATATTGTACCTTCATATCATATAATACATTCCCTAATACTCTCTCAAACACTTAGACAAACATTTCGCTCAAAATCAAGGGTCCCAAACGCATTCCAGATCTTTAGGAATTCACACAAGTTTAATGTTCTCAATCAAACCTTTATCAAGTAATTCTCCAAAGTTGAAGTATGTAGTTTTCAATCATTGGTTCATTCATCCATGGTGGCCAAGCTTCCTTTTTACATAAATTTTATGTTTCTAAGTTTATTTACTTATGAGTCTTACTTATTATAAATTTGACTATGAACTATGTTCGGGTTTCATAAAGTGTGATGCATTATTCATGTTTTGAGCTATGAATCTAGTATCTATTTTGAGATTTGAAGAAGGGTTTTAATGTATATTGCATGGGGGTATTACCAAGTCTTGGTGGGTCGATTTACTTCAAGTTTTCTTGCATGATTTCACTCTTGAATTGCATGGTTTTACACTAGCATTGCACACCCACCAAGTGTTTGATAAAATATCCGATTTAGGGTTCTTAAGCTATTGATGAATCATTGCATGTACTATGACTTGAATGACTTTATGAAGACGAAAGGAAGGTATATATGTGTCAATTTCATGAAAAGTAACTATAGTGTTTCAATTTAACCATAAGTTTTTAAGGAGGTGTTATACCTCAATCACCATGGATAGTAGGGTGAGACAACTATCAACCAATTACCAATTGAGGAGTTGATATCTTAATCTCAATGGATGGTAGGGCGTGATAACCTATATCGACCTAAACCTAGTGCGTAGGTGTGACACGATGAATGAGAACTCGAAGGCCCCCAAACAAGCCTCTTAAATCTTAATTGCACATTATTTCTTCAAATGGTAAATGGCAAATAGATGACAATGAAATATGGGGAATGGGACTAAGGGACAACTTGTAACAATAAGCGGAAGAATAAATTAAATATTTTAAAACATACCAAGTGTAACAATAGCCCAGACACACCTCTAAACAATGACAATAAACAGAGCAAAGAATACAAGTCGAGGCTCCTCAATACTAAGTCAAAATGAAAGTACATCAAATATCTGAATAACAAAGGAAAAGCTTGAACATAAGGATTCTGTTCCCAATGAATGGGAACTCACTACAGAACAAAGTCTTCACGAGCAATCTAGACACGCGGAGAAGGATGAGGTAGATCGCCTATCCCTATATGATTATAGCATGTAGGAAAAAAATACGGTTAGTAATTTGGAATATACTAAGTATGCGGGTATGCAACGCAATATGTAAATATAATGACAAAGAATACTTACCCAATATGACAAACTCTAAGCTTAAACAATATATTCAGTTCCAATGTAAAGTGTAAAGTAATGCTATGAAACTGCATAGAGTAGAACATAAACAAATAAGTTGTGGGAAAAACACTATAGCCGACAAAACCATATGAGTTATAATATGGAGCACCGATGTTATATTCCACACCGGCCAAAGAGTGAGTCAACTTGCTAGGGTATAACTCTAGAAACTGAAATACTAGATGGATCCACTAGTCAGAAAGCCTAAAAAGGCATAATCAAAATATCCTATGGTGGCATGTAGTTATTAGATTAGAAGCTTTATATAAGACCCCTTAGGTCGAGTCCCACTCCTAACTCATTTAGTGCTAAGTTAAAATCCCACAAAAATGGGTAATGCATAACCGAAATAATCAAAACTTAATTTAGTTAGGCAAGTCTTAACTTGTCAAAAAAATTATTTACAAACTTATACTTAGAATAGCCCCTTTAAAAAAAGATTTGAAGCAAAACAGAATGAGTCTTAAGTCAACCAACATCATTTCATGTTATGCCATGAAAGCTAAATATCCAAAGTTCATAACTCAACTTAAATCACGTTTGGGGACTGGTTCAATAACCATAAAACATGAATTAGGCATTTAAACAAAGTTACAATAATCATAAGAACAATTTAGGATAAAAATCATAGTAATTCATTTGTTTATCTAAGACTTGAAAATATAAACTAGATTAATAATGTAAATCTGAAATGCTTGAATTAAAACCTTGATAAAAATTAGTAAATAATTATAAGATGTATGAATAACTACAATTTAAGCAAATATCAATTAGTATATAATTATACATAAATCAAGATTGAATTTGCAATTCAAAATTTAGTTTATGAAGAAGTTTTATTGGTTGAAAGGAAACTATGAATCACACTCACATATCGTACTTGATTAGACTTGAGAAGATGAAAAGACTTGACGGAGATTTTGAAGAATACTTTACCTATGTGTTGAGAGAGTTTTGGGAGAGCGATACAAATTAGGGGATTTTATTTTTTTGATGAGTGATGTAGAGACTAAATAGAGGGGGGGTTATTTATACTGATTTTGGGGTGTTATATGGGTCATTCAATCACTAAAAAGTGGTCAAGAATATGTGGGGGAAAGTGTATAAAATCAGGTGGTGTAAAGGGGCTTTTTGACTCACTTTTAAAAGAAGGAAGATGCCAAACATAAGGGAGTAGGCATGGGACCTAGGTATGGTAGCATTAACCTTTCACGCAAGATTAGTCTTAAAAACACCTAGTACATTACAATATGTCCCCCTTGGGATCATTTGTCCTTGAATGAGACAAGAGTATTTTGAATAAATAGGAATTGAAATAGTGACTAAGTGCTTAACATGTAAAAATGCAAAATAGAGCTTATTTTCATGCAAAACTTATACAAATATCATAAAGTAACATAAAAATAATTGTACATGCTTAATTATTATAACAGTGACAAAATGTTACAGAATGACGAATTCGAACTCGAGGAATAAAATTATCTAAATCTTAGGCTTGATTAGTTGGGAAAAGATGGGGGTATTTCTTCATCATGTCTGATTCAGCTTTCCATGTAGTACTCTCACCATGTTGGTTCCTCCAAAGTACCTTGACAGATGCCACATCCTTAGTTCTCAACCTCTTGACTTGTCGATCCAAAATTTGTACCGGTACTTTTTCATAATTCAAATATTCTCCAACCTTCAAAAATACAATGGAATTATAGAACTTGCATCACCAATGTACTTCCTTAACATACATACATGAAAAACACGGTGAACCAACTCCATGTCATTAGGCAACTTAAGCTCATAGGCTACCTTTGCAGCCCTTCTTAAAAAGTTTTAAGGACCCGCAAATATTAGGCTCAACTTGCCCTTTTTGCCAAAATGAATAACACCCTTCATAGGTGAAACTATGAGATACACCCAATCTGCAAGATCAATTCAAGATCTCTCCTCATATCGGAATATGAGTTTTGTTGGCTTTAATCCATTTTCAATGTGTCACTTATCATCCTCACCTTCTCCATAGACTCCAAGAGCAAATCTGGGCCTAATAATGCCATTTCACCTACCTCAAACTAGCCAATTGGTGATCTATATTTTCTACCATAAAGAGCTTCGAAGGGAGCCATATCGATGTTAGAATGATCACTATTGTTATATACAAACTCAATAAGAGGGAAGTGATCATCCCAATTACCTTTAAATTCCAAGACATATACTCTCAACATATCCTCCAATGTTTGAATGGTCCTTTCTACTTAACAATCTATTTGATGATGAAATGTAGTACTCAGCTTAACTTTGGTACCCAAACATCATTGGAATGGCTTCCAAAAATGAGAAGTGAATTGAGGGCCATAATCTAATATTATGGCCAAAGGAACACCCTATAATTGGATTAACTCACGCATATATAACCTTGCATAATCTTCCACACTATATGGAGTCTTAATTGGCAAGAAGTAAGATGATTTTTTCATACGATCCACAATCACCCAAATTGAATCATACTATTTTCGAGTCTGAGGTAATCCAATAATGAAGTCAATATTGATTTCCCCCTACTTCGATGTTGGGATTCAATGTCTTGAGCTAGCCCATTGGTCCTTTGATGCTCGGCTTTGACTTGCTGATAATTTGGACACTCAGCTACAAACTTGACTATGTCCTTTTTCATATTACCCCACCAATATACTTTCTTCAAATCTCAATACATTTTGGTGCAACCCCGATGAATGGAATACAATAAAATATAACCCTCTACTAAGATCAAGGTTCTCAATCCATCTACATTTGGCACACTCAACCGGCCTTGGTATATAAGGACACCATCTTCCCCTTAAGAGAAAACCTCCATTTTCTTTTGTTTAAGTAATTTCTTTAATTCAGTCAAAGTAGGGTCAAGGTCTTGCTTTGACTTCACATCAATAATCAAAGAAGATTGATACCCTTTATGAACAAATATGCTACCACCATTAGTACCTTCCAACCTAGCATCTAATATAGCTAACTGAAGGACTTCTTTTGCCAACCCGTTCTTTTCACCCTTAACATGACTCATACTACCCATAGTTATTCTACATAAAGTGTCAGCCACCACACTGGCCTTACTTGGATGGTAGTGCACACTCATATCATAGTCCTTGAGAAGTTCAAGCTATGTCCATTACCTTAGATTCATGTCCCTTTGAGTGAACTCATACTGCAAACTCTTGTGATCGGTAAATACATCCACATGAACCCATAGAGATAGTGACACCAAATGTTTAGAGCAAACACTACTTGTCACGACCCAACTCAGGGGCCGTGAATGTTGCCGATAGGACACCGAGACAAATACTTATACTGAATCTCCGCTTATGACAGCTAGGGGATTTCACAAAAATTTCGACAGAGTTTCCTCGATCTTTCTAACCAATCCCTCTTGCAAACAGCAAACCCAACAGTACCAGATATAGCCATAATAATAGATATACAAACACATACGCGGGCCGACAAGGTCACCACTGCGGTAGAGCCGCCCAACAAATATATCATACAAACGAGA
>JAOTQJ010064711.1:0-13558 GCA_025642045.1 Solanum sejunctum | reverse complement strand
GTAACCTCTTTGGTATATTCGAGGGTACGACGGGGCCCTATCCCATCACATGTTATAGCCTTTCTGTATAGAGGTCTATGGATACAAGTGGGTAGTGGGTATGTGAGATATACTTGAACGCATGGTCTAGTACATGCATTTGATACTTGATCAGGCGGCGAGACCGCATTACTCTATGTATGACATGATTATTCGGCAGCATGACCGCAACGGTGATCTTGTCGGCCCGCATTAGTTATATATATATATGTTTGCTATTTGTACTTTCTGGGAGCTGTTGCAGGTGAGGATAGGGCACAAAAACAGAGGAAACTCTGCCGAAATTTTGATAGAATTCTTAGACTTTAAGTTATGGTTTTGCGATTTACTGTTGGTTGAAGTGCCTAATCGGCACGAGACATGGCCCCGGGGTTGGGCTGTGATATTACTCATACATGATATGTACGATAGCTTAGTTAGAGTACTTTAGAGATATGATTGCCATGTCATGTCTATGTCATGACCCAAACCTAGGGCCTAGACATGACATGGCGAATGGGAGCAAATAAATTTTGATATTCATAAAAGCATAAAGAGTCAAGCTCAAAGGGTAAATACATCATAATATGCAACAACACATCTAATATGGAATGCAGTGGGGGCCAAGACACTTTCCAGAATCACACTCATAATAACAAGTGTTCAATATAAAGAAGTCTCAGAATAACAAAAGTATTGTAGATACTATCCTCGAAATTGAGGACTCACCAATGCTTATCTTCGTAGAACCAAACTATCCACGTGGAAGAGTGGGATGATCAAATGGAACTTCGGTCCCTATACGGTGATATCATGTAGGCATAAAGTCTGAGTTAGTATATTTGAATGTGCTAATTATGTAAGGTGCAATGCAACAAAGGTATACACCAATATAATCAAAATGCATAAGATGTACACAACAGGTACAATCACAATATTCCATGTATAATCAATGCTTGAATTAAATATACTTGTATAACATTTAGCTTGTGTACGGCATACACCATACATACATGTGGGAGGAGACCTTAATTGACATAGACCAAGTAGCTACAACTAGGAATCTAAGGCATGACACCCCCTCGGTCAGGTGGACAGATATACCACGCCCCGGCTAGGTATGGTCTACTAGCTAAGGCAAACCAAATAAGATAACATGACTAGATGGATCCACTAGTATAACAAGGGTATAATAAATCATCTTATGCTAGCATGTGCTTTAGGGACAAAAGACTTTATATAAGGCCCCCTTGAGTCGAGCTCCCATCTTAAGCCTTAATTGGTGCTAAATCAACTCCCATAGAATAATTGAAATAATCATATCTTGTATAACTTGTAAGAAACATGGAGACATGACATGAGTAGTTATTAAAACATTCTTGACCTATATTTATAAGTCTAACTTGAACAAGAAAGTAAATAATCATACATGAACCTTGCTTTAACATGAATAGCTCACAAGACACGAAATCTTGAAATAGAGCTTACTTGTAACTTGTAAAATCATAGATATTTTCTTGAATTTAATATATGCTTGAAAGACCATAGTAATTTTGAAATCATTTGATATGTAAAAGCTTGCAATAGCCCACCACTAGCTTAAAAATTCTTGTCATGACATTTTATCAAACACTTGGTTGACACATATGGACATATGCTCTAAATCAAGCAAATTCAGATGCATGAATTGTGAAATAGTATGATCAATGCCTTTCAAAATCACTAAAATTAGCCCACCAATATCATAGTAAAACCCCATCTTGGGTATCATGAATTTCACATCAAAACTTCTCAATAATTCATAGCTTTCATAGTTTGAATCATGCAAAATCTTAATAGACATAGATCAACTCATAGTATAAACTTAAAATAGATATTAATGCATAATCAACAATGCTTGATAAAACCCCACGTATTTTATGATCTTATTCCATAATAAGAGATGCCTCGAAGTAATAAAACTTGAAATCATGCAATTTTCATAAAAAAGGAAGATTGGGCTCCATGGGTGAAAGGACCCAATGGGTGAGACCCACATACCTAAACCTGGAATTCCTTGATGTAAATCTTAAAAGAAACTTAAAGCTTGGATTGAATTCTTGAGATCTAAAGTGAGCTTCAAATCCTTGGATTTAGATGGGAATTTGATAAGGTGTTAGAGAAGGTTTTGAGTGATATAGAGTTGAAAAATGGTTAAGTACATGAGATTTTACATTTAATTGGGCATGGGGCTATGACCCCAATACCCTTTGGCCGAAATAGAAAAAAAAGGAAAAGCAAACACGGGTCCACATCTAGTCCACAATGCAGATGAAAAATGAAGGAGAAAATAATACTATAACGCAAACCTTGCGTATCACGGCCATGGCGCAGATGCTCTCTGGAATTTGAAATTATTTTTCACTATAGGTCTTCTAACATCCAGGTTATAACATCCCCCACCGAATTTTGCCCCCGATCGAGAATATGAAGTTAAATTTTTTATATCACGCATAGATTTTGAGATATGTGGAAGTTATAGTTATGGGCATTCCAAAGAAAATTTGAATGAATTTCAATATCTCCCCCTTGGGAATATTTGTCTCGAATTTCGAAGAATCGTGTATAAAAAAGGTACTCATGTAGATGTTAGCCCGATTTGATTGCAACAAATTCACTTGAACATCATTTTCACAAATCACAACATGAATGTAAAGTATCACCATATACTTGTTACCATGAACATGACTGTATGCAAGATGACATAAGCGCTGAAACTTTTAAGACTTGAAATCATATAGGGAACTTAAATTTGTACCATCATCTTGAGAAGAGTTGAAGAGATATGGGTATCACTTTTTAATGTCCACCTTGGCTTCCCATGTGGCACTTTCAACCTGTTGATTCTTCCAAAGGACCTTGATGAAAGCTACATCTTTGTTTGTCAATCTCTTCACCAGTGTATACAAAATCTGCACCAGGACCTCTATATATATGTAAAATTATTTTCTACTATAACAAAATCCAAGGGCACTATTTGGGTAACCCACACACTTTCTCAATATTGATACGTGGAAGACCGGATTGACCATACTCATTTCCATAGGCAACATAAATTCATATGCAACCTTACCAACTCTTCTTAAAATTATATAAGGCGCTACAAACCTTGGGATCAACTTATCTTTCTTGCCAAATTTGTCCATACCCTTCGTGTGTAAGACTTTCAAGTAAATCTAATCACCAACCTTTAACTCAATATCTTTCCTTCTCACCTCAGAATATGACTTTTTGTCTACTTTGAGCCATCTTCAATCTTGCCCTTATCAACCTCACCTTTTCCAAGGCCTCCTTGACCATGTTCGGACCTGGAAAAGCCATCTCTCCCACATCAAACCACCCAATCGAGGATCTACAAGGCCTACCATATAAATCTTCAAAAGGAGCCATACCAATGCTTGAGTGATAGCTATTGTTGTAAGAAAATTCAATAAGTAGAAGATTCTCATCCCAACTACCCTTGAATTCTAAAACACAAGCTCTAAGCATATCCTCAAGAGTTTGGATAGTCCTCTCAGCTTGGCCATCCTTTTGAGGATGAAAAGCCATGCTAAGCGTAACCTTTGTACAAAGATGTTTTTGAAATGACCTCCAAAAGTGGGAAGTGAATTAAGCACCATGATCTGAAATGATAGACAAGGGCACCCTATAAAATCTAACCATCTCATAGATGTACAACTTTGCATAATCCTTGCACCATAAGTAGTTTTCACTGGTATAAAGTGAGCTGACTTTATCATGATATCTACTGCAACCCAAATAAAGTCAAAGTGTTTCCTAGTCTTAGGCAACTCAACCATAAAGTCCATGTTTATCTGCTCCCACTTCCAAGAATGAATCTCTATAACTTGAGCAAGGCCACACAACCTTTGATGTTTGTTTTTTACTTGTTGACAATTGTGGCTAGCAAATATGAACTTAGCAATATCTCTCTTCATACTGCCCCACCAATGCACTTATCACAAATATCTATACATATTTATGGAACCAGGGTGAATAGAGTAGGATGAATTATGAGCCTCTTCCAAAATCGACTTCCTCAGGTCATCAACATTAGACACACACAATCTACCTTGGCACCTAAGGGTACCATCTCCCCCTTGGGACAAAACCTCAACTTTACCATCTTTTATCATGGCCTTCAATTCTAGCAAGGCAGGATCAAGGTCTTGTTTTGACTTTACCTCTTTAATCAAAGAAGATTTAGACCAAGAACAACCATCAGACCACCATTTTCAACTTCATCTAGCCTAACCCTCACCTAGCCAACTGGTGAACTTCTATAGCCAGTCCTTATAATCAACCTCAATATGATCTAAGCTGCCCACAGACACTCTACTTAGAGAATCAAGCATAATGTTAGCTTTGCTAGGGTGATAATGCACACTTATATAATAATCTTTGAGGAGCGCTAACAACCTTCTTTGTGTTAGGTTAAGATCTTTTGGAGTGAACATATATTGAATACTCTTTTGGTTGATAAACACATTAACATGAATCCTATACAAGTAATGATGCAAAATCTTTAAGGTAAACGCTATAGCCACCAACTAAACATCATAGGTGGGTTAATATTTTTGATGCATCTTAAGTTGTCTAGAGGCTTAAGCTATAACCTTGACATTTTGCGTAAACACATACCCCAAACTAATCCTTGAAGCATCATAATAAACCACAAACACATCTAACCCTTCTTTTAAGGCTAAAATATGAGCAAAGATAAGCTTGTCTTTCAAGGTTTGACAACTCTTTCTACAGTCATTGGTCCAAATAAACTTTGCCTACTTTTGGGTCAACTTAGGCATAGGGGAAGCAATCAAAGAGTAACCATTTACAATCCTCCGGTAATAACCTGCCAAACCCAAGAAATTCCTAATATCCGTCTAAGTAAAACATCTAGGACAATTTATTATCATCTCTGTCTTCTTAAGATCCACCATAATGCCATCAACCAAACCCGCATGCCTTAAAAATGCAAGTTCTTTGAACCAAAACTCACGCTTTTCATATTTAACATACAATCTATTCTCTCTCAAGATTTGCAACACTATACTCAGGTTGTTCACATGCTCTGCCTCGCTATGGGAATAAATCACGATATCATCAATAAAGACTTCCACAAACATAAGAAGGTAGGGTTTAAGGACCCTATTCATAGGATCTATAAATATATCCGGTGCATTAGTCAACCCAAAAGCATAATAACAAATTCAAGATGGTCATACCTAGTCTAGAAGGCCATAATAGGAATATCACACTCCCTCACTCTCACTTGATTATACCTGAACCGAAGATCAATCATACAAAAGTGACTAGCCCCTTGACGTTGATCAAAAAGTTCATCAATCCTTTGTAGTGGATACTTGTTCTTTATGGTTACTCTACTAAGTTGTTAGTAATCAATGCACATTCTAATAGAACCATCATTTTTCTTCACAATAAGCACTGGTGCACCCCAAGGTGGCTTATTAGGTCTTATGGAACCCTTTTACGAAAAATCTTTTAATTAATTCTTCAATCTCACTGGGCCATATGGAAGGGGGAATGGAAACGTGTTGAGTGTCCGGAAGGAGGTCTATACAAAAATATATTTACCTTTTAGGAGGAACACTAGGAAGTTCGTTGGGAAAGACATTTAGAAACTCACCACCAGAATTGACTCAATCGAAAGGGCTTTGGATTCAACATCCCTAACCCTTACAAGATTATAAGGACAACCCTTAGAAATCAGCTTTGGGGCTTTATGAAAGAAATCTACCCTTGACCACCACATTATCACTTTCCTACCTAAGAAAAGGCTTATTAGGGAATTGGAATTTCACCCTACTGATTCTATAATCAACGGAGGCATAATATGCATGCAACTAATTTATCCGAAGAATGACATTAAAATCCACCATATCTAAATTAATAAAATCACAAGACAGGACTTGGTGTAATATAAACATGGCATAATTTCTATACATTCTTTTAATAACAATACAGTCACCAATGGGGATAGATAATTCATACTATTCACAAAATAATTCTGGATCAACATGAAGCATTTTGGCAATAAAAGGAGTAATGAAAGAGAGAGTGGCACCTAGGTCTATCAATGCATACATATCAAAATCAAAAACCTTTAATATACTGGTAACAACATCGGTCACCTGATCTATTCCTTGCCTCCCTTGAAGAGCATAGAATCTATTTTGCCTTGGAGCACCTCCTTGATGACCTCCATTTCCTCTTTGACCAACATCAGCACCTTGGTCGTGAGGATGACCATCTCTATCTTTGTTTGAGCGTAAGGACAATTAACAACCTTGTGACCCATTTCACTACAACTAAACCATGCATTAGCATTCCTCAAGCATGTGCCAATATGATTCCTTTCACACCTCGAGCATTTAGGATTTGTCATTCCACCATTACCACCTTGGAGTCTTAGGTTAAATACCCTATCATTGGCAACCCTCTTGTTAGGAACATTGGATGAACCTTGGCCTATGAATTTGTGGCCTTTAAGAAACCGCCCACCCTTGCAACCTTCGAAACCACTTTTAAAACGAGCCCTTTTGGACTCACGACTCCTTTTTTTCTATATTTCTCCCCCTCTAGTTGCTCAGCATAAGTCATTATCCAAGATATGTCCCTATCACTCACTAACATGATGGTATGACACTCCTTATTGACCGACTCCAACACTCCCAACACAAATTTGTTCATCCTTGGTCTAGGTTTGGAAATAATTTAAGGAGCATATTTGGAAAGCATGTTAAACTTGAGGTCATACTCCCTCACACTCATAGAACCTTGCTTGCAGTTCATAAACTCCATTATCTTAGCTTTCTTAGATCGATAGGAAAGAACCATTGAGGAATGTGGCTTTGAACTTTTCCCAAGGGATAGCATTGTCAGTCCCTTCTCCAATTTCCATTCTATAAACAAAATTTTAGAAACCACTTTAAAATGGTTGCCACCAACTCTGCATTTTCCCCTTAATCGACCAACACGATGGATAACACCTTATACACCTCATCCACGAATTCTTGCAGATCCTCATTCATCCTGGACCCATGAAACTCCAATGGATTCAATCTTGTAAAATCCCTAACCCTTGAGGCCGGAGTAGGAGTATAAGGATCTTAGGCCCCTTGGTTCAATTAGTTGGTTATCGAATGAGCCAACATAGTAATAGCATTTCAGAACTCATCTTGGGCCACTCACCTATCTTGTGGAGCTTGAAGAGTGGGAGGGGTCTATTGCTCTACGGGTGTACAAGCTCTCCTTAGTCTTCTTCTTGGAATCGACATGACCTAGAATAACAAAGAGCATTTGTTAGAGAAAAGCCTTATTCTTACTCCTAAAGCATGACATAGATCATGAAGAAGGGAAACCTTCCCTAAAATGCCTCATAGTCTTTCAATCATAGTTGTGGTGCGCTTCACAACCATGAACAAGACTCTAATCGATGTGGTGTGTTGGCTTCCAAGGATCATTAACAACTGAGTGCTATAATACCAAGTTTATCACTACCCAAGCCTAGGGTCTAGATATGACATGGCAAACGGGGACACGAAGGGACCCTAAACAAGCGTTTTCACATATTAATCACATAAATCCTTAGTCACAGAACCAAATTAAGACACATCAAGAGATATAGTAAGTTGTGAATCGAGACTAAGGGAAATGTTGATATTCATAAAAGTATAAAGAGTCAAGACACCAAGCGTAAATATATCATAATATCCTACAATGCCTCTAACATGAAATGGAGGAGGGGCCAAGACACTTTTCGGGCTCATCCTCATAATAACAAGTGTTCAACATAAAGATGTCTCAAAATAGCAAGAGTAATGTAGATAGTGTCCTCAACCTTGAAGATACACTAATGCTTATCTTCATAGAACTAGTCTAGCCACGTGGAGGAGGGGGATGATCAAATGAAGCTCTAGTACCTATATAGTGACATCATGTAGGCATAAAGTATGTATTAGTACATTTGAGTGTACTAAGTAGGCAGGATGCAAGGAAATAAAAGTTTACGCCAATATAATCTAAATGCATAAGATGTAGACAATAGGTACACATGATCAAGATGGAAGTAAACATGCTTGTCATATATTTATCTTGCATAAGACATACACCATTAATATATGTGGAACGATAGCTTAACCGATATAGACCAAGTAGCTACAACTTGGAATCCAAGGCATGACACCCCCTTGGTTAGGTGGGTGGACATAACACCCCTTGTTAGGTGTAGTCTACTTGCAAAGGTAAATCAAACATGATAACATGACTAGATGGATACACTAATATTTCGAGGGTATAATAAATCCTCCTATGGTAGCATATAGTTTAGAGACAAAAGACATTATATAAGGATCCCTTGAGTTGAGCTCACATCTTAAGCATCAATTGGTTCTAAATCGGCTCCCAAGGAATACTTGAAATAATCATATCTTGTATATCTTGTAAGAAACATAGAGGCATGGCATGAGTAGATCTTGAAACATGCTTGACCTCTACTATTAGAGTACATTGAACATCAGAGTAATACTCATACATGAACCTTTGCCTTAACTTGAATAGATCACAATAGGCGAAATATTGAAATAGGACTTACTTGTAACTTCTAAAATCATAGATATTTTCTTGAATTTAACGCATATTTGGAAGCCCATAGTCAATTTGAAATCACTTGACATGTGAAATCTTGCAATAGCCTATCAGTGGTTTAAAAATTCTTGTCATGATATTTTATCAAACACTTGGGGGGCATATATGGACACATACTCTAAATCATGCAAATTCAAGTGTATAAATCATGAAATAGTAAGATCAATGCCTTTCAAAATCATTAAAATCAGCGCACCAATATTATAGTAAAAACCCATCAGGGGTATCATAATTTTAACATCAAAACTTCATAATAATTCATAGTTTTCATAGTTTGGATCATGCATAATATTAATAGACATAGATCAACTCATAATATATGCTTAAAATAGATACTCATGCATAATAAGCTTTTTTGATCTTCTAAGAAATTTCACGATAGTCACAAATGATACATTTACCTAATCGAACCTTACACGCCCATTAATACATGTTAAAATTGAAAATTATTGTGTCCAAAGACGTTTCAAGTTTTTGTCCCTCCCGGTTTGAAACCTAATCCACATAGAGAACAATAATGGTAATAATAGTGGTAAGATTTGTGTAGATTTTACTTTCTGTAGATCCTACTTGTGAAATTTCACCAAGTATATTATAGTATAGATGTTAGATGTATGTGTATAGTAATAATAAGAGATACCCATAAGTAATACAACTTGAAATCATGAAATTTTCATAAAAAATGAAGATTAGGCTCTATGGATGAAAGGACGCAATAGATGAAATCCACATACCTAATCATGGAATTGCTTGATGTAAATCTTGAAGGAGACATGAAGCTTGGATTGAGTTCTTGAGATCTAAAGTGAGCTTGAAATCCTTGTATTTGGATGGGAATTTTGATAAGGTGTTGGAGAGGTTTTAGAGAGGATTTAAAGTGATATAGAGTTGAAAAATAGCTAAGTATAGGAGATTTCAAATTTAATTGGGCAAGAGTTATGACCCAATGCCCTTTGGAATAGTCCATATCCATTCCGCAATAGGGACAAAACACGAAGAAGAAAATAACACTACTCCATGACGTTGGTGCATCGCGGCCAGGGCGCGAATGCTCTATGGGTTTAGAAACTTGTTAATATTATTTTTCACAATGGGTCCTTAAAAATCTAGGTTATACCCATTCCCCAATCAATTTTGCACCCAGATCGACAATATGAAGTTGGATTTTCAATATAATGCACAGATGTTTAGATGTATAGACATTATGATTATAGGCACTCCGAAGCACATTTTGAGGTATTTTAATATCTCCCCCTTGGGGAACATTCATCCTCAAATGCCAAAGAATCATGCATAAGAAAGGTAATCATGTAGATGTTAGCCCCACATGAATGCAACAAATTCACTTGAACATCATTTTCACAAATCTCAACATGAATGTCAAATATCACCATAGACTTGTTACTATGAACATGAATTCATGCAATATGACTTAAAGGCTGAAACTTTTAAGACTTGGAATCATATAGGGGACTTAAATTAGCACTTTTGGCTTCGCATGTCGGCCTTAGGACTTAAATCATATAGGGGACTTAGATTAGTAGAGTGGAAGAGATATAGGTATCACTTTTTCATGTCGGCCTCTAGTTCGCATGTGGCACTTTTAACTTGTTGATTCCTCAAAAGGACTATGATGGAAACTACATATTTTTTTCTCAATCATTTCAATTCTCCATCAAAATTATCCACCGAGACATCCACATATGTCAAATTATCTTATAATACACCCATAAAATCTAAGGGCACTATAGCACTTGGGTTACCCACACAGTTTCTCAACATGGACACATGGAAGATTGAATGGACCATATTCATTTCCGTAGGAAACTTCAATTCATATGCAACCTTATCGACTCTTCTAAAAATTCAATAAGGCCCTACAAACCTTGGGCTCAATTTCTTTTTCATGCCAAATTAGACCACACCCTTCGTTGGTGAGACTTTCAAGTAAACCAAATGACTAACCGTTAACACAAGATCTCTCCTGCTCACATTGAAATACAACTTTTGTCTACTTTGAGCCATCTTCAATCTTTCCCCTATCAATCTTACCTTTTTCGAGGCCTCCATGACCAAGTCCGGACCTGACAAAGTAATCTCCCCCACATCAAACCACCCAATTGAAAATTCACAATGCCTACCATATAAAGCTTCAGAGGGAGCAATAACATTGCTTTAGTGGTAGCTATTGTTATAAGCAAATTCAATAAGTGGAAGATGCTCATCCGAACTATCCTTGAACTCCAAAACACAAGCACTGTGGATATCCTCAAGAGTTTTGATAGTCTTCTCGACTTAGCCATCCATTTGAGAATGAAAAGCCATGCTAAGCTTAACCTTGGTACCAAGACCGTTTTGAAATGACCTCAAAAAGTGAGAAGTGAATTGACCACCATGATCCGAAATGATAGACAAGGGCACCCAATGCAATCTAACCAACTCATGGATGTACAACTTGGCATAATCTTCGCCACCATAAGCAGTTTTGACTAGTAGAAATTGAGCCGACTTTTTCATTCTATTTACTCCAACCTATATAGAGTCAAAGTGTATCCTAGTCTTAGGCAACCAAACCACAAAATCGATGTTTATCTCTTCCCACTTCCAAGTAGGAAGCTCTATATCTTGGGATAGGCCACCCGACCTTTAATGTTTGGCTTTCACTTGTTGTCAATTGTGACAACCAGCTATGAACTTAGCAATATCTCTCTTTATACCACCCCACAAATATACCTCTCTCAAATCTCTATACAACTTTGTGGAATAGGGTTGAATAGAATAGGATGAATTATGAGCCTCCTCCAAAATCGACTTCTTAAAGTCATCAACATTAGGCACACACAATCTTACTTCGTACCTAAGGGTACCATCTCCTCATTGGGAGAAGACCTCCACTTTACCATCTTTTACCATGGCCTTTAACTCAAGTAAGGCGTGATCAAGGTTTGGTTTTTACTTTACCACCTCAATTGAAGAAGATTTAGAACCAACAACAACCATCATACCACCATTTTCAAATTCGTCTAACCTAACCCCACACCTAGCCAACCGGTGAACTTCTATTGCCACATCCTTATCACCAACCTCAATATGAGCTAGGCTACCCCTAAACACTCTACTTAGAGTATCAGTCACAACATTAGCTTTTCGATGGTGATAATGCACACTTATATCATAATCGTTAAGGAGCTCTAACCACCTTATTTGTCTCAAGATAAGATCTTTTTGGGTGAACACTTATTGGAGACTGTTATGGTCGATAAACATATCAACATAAAACCCATATAAGTAATGATACCAAATTTTCAAGGCAAACACTACGACTGCTAAAGAAAGATCATGGATGGGTTAATTCTTTTAATGCACCTTAAGTTGTGTAGAGGCATAAGTTATAACCTTGCCTTTTTGCATAAACACACACCCCAAACTGATCCTTAAAGCATCACAATAAACCAGAAACCCCTCTAACCCTTCCTATAATGCTAAAAGAGGAGCAAAGAAAATCTTGTCTCTCAAGGTTTAAAAATTCTTTTCACATTCATCGGCCTAAACAAACTTTTCCTTATTTTGGGTCAACTTAGCAATAGGGGAAGCAATAGAAGAGAAACCCATGTAAAAACCTCTAGTAATATGCCACCAAACCTAGGTAACTCCTAATATCCATCTAAGTCAAGAGTCTTGTTTAATTTCTTATCATCTCCATCTTCTTAGGATCCACCTTCAGGCCATAACCCTACAGCACATGCCCTAAAAGGCAAATTCTTTCAACCAAAGCTCACACTTTTCATATTTAGCATGCAATCTCTCCTTTCCCAAGATTTGCAACTCTACCCTTAAGTGATTCATATGTTATACATCACTATGGGAATAAATCAACACATAATCAATAAAGTGTGACGCCCCAATGTCTCGTAGGGCGAATTGGCACCCATTGTAGAGAAGGCTCGGGAGAACCAACCTGTAACTATATGTGTTCTATACTTATTATAAGGGGTTTCTACATTTGGTGTGCCTTTAAGTAGATAAAAAGTGATAACAAGCCAAAAGTAAATGCATATGACTAGGCCATTGGGGCCACACTGTCTAAAGTGCGAGACATGACTTCACTATACTTTATATAGTCTACAAGGCCTCTAATTAAAGAAAAACATGTAACAAGGGTCGGGATAGGCCTCGCCTCAACAAACTATGCAGTAAAAACATGTAAGCTCTAGACATGTACAAAGCCCCAAAGCAACCTGGAGCTTGATGACAGCAGCTGAATATCCTGTACTAGTACTGGGGAGATCTACTAGCACTTGTACCTGCAATATGAAATGCACTTCCCTCGTAAGGGACGTCAGTACGGGATAATGTACTGAGTATATAAGGCAGGATATATTGTATATAAATTAACAACGCAAATGAAACCATGCATCTATGGAAGATCAGGAACCATAATTAGTTGTTGTGGAATAATGTACTTTATGTCCATTATATCACTTTGCACATCTATAATCAAATGACCAACTGATCAGTGGTAACTGTATTGGGATCATTCCTATATGAGGTTCTGTATGAACACCCTCAGGCTACCACCCATAATACTGTATTAGGATCGTCTCTATGCTAGGTTTTCCATGAACCCCCTCGGGCTACCACCTGTCAAATCTGTATGCTGTATCTTTCAATGACCTTTGAGATGATTCTTTTGGTGGCCATAATATTGGAGGTGTAGGACTATATATGTAATATGTCACATTTGGATAATCACATAGGACAACATGACAATGAAAAGAGTATGTTACGTAAATAATAAAATGCATATGAATTGGAATAACTTGTGAACTTTACT
>JAOTQJ010064693.1:0-11684 GCA_025642045.1 Solanum sejunctum | reverse complement strand
TCACCTGCTAGCTTACTAAATCATACAAACACCTCAATTATCTCACTTTTTTAGGGCTGTAATCTCCTCAATTTTACACCAAACATGTATACACTCAACCCTCTTAAGCGTTCAACGCACATACTGCCCATTAACACGAGATTCAAGCACTTTTAAAAATTGGCGCTAATTTGATCAAACCATATCATGTTTTATTTGCATAGTACTAGTACATGTAAAATATGGGGTGTTACACATTAGGATCACCAACACATTTTCTCAACATAGAGAAATGGAATATCGGGTGAACCAAATTCATTTCACTAGGCAACTTCAACTCATAAGCTACCTTGCCAACCCTCTTTATAACCTTATAAGGACCAACATACGTTGGACTCAACTTTCCCTTCATACCAAAATGGACCACACCTTTCATTCAAGAAACCTTCAAATAGACCCAATCACATACTTGGAATTCTAGGTCTCTCCTTCTTACATTGGCATTGGATTTTTGATGACTTTGTCTTGTTCTCAACCTTTACATAATCATTCTAACCTTTTCAAGAGCCTCTATAACCAGATTCAATCCCAATACATCCACCTCTCCAACCTCAAAACGACCAACTGGTGATCTACAACATCTCGCATAAAGAGCCACAAAAGTAGACATACTGATGCTATAGTGATAGTTATTTTTGTATGCGAATTGAACCAAAGGAAGATGGTCATCCCAAATACCCCTCAACTCCAATACACATGCCCTAAGCATATCTTCAAGGGTTTGAATTGTTCTTTTGGCTTGGCCATCCGTTTGAGGGTGGAAGGCTGTATTAAGCTGAACTTTTATACCAAGACCCTTTTAAAAAGACCTCTAAAAGTGTGAAATGAATTGTGAACCATGATCCAATATAATGGACAAAGGAACCCTATGCAACCTCACTATCTCATGGATATGCAACCTTTATACTCTTTAGCCCTATATGTGGTCTTAATCGGTAGAAGGTGAGCCAATTTCATTATCACCACCCATATGGAATCAAAATCTTTTCTAGTCTTGCGTAACCCAACCACAAAAACCATATTAATCGCCTCCCACTTCTAAGTATGAATCTCTATGTGTTGCCTTTTATGTTTGGCCACCCGACCTTTAATATTTGGCTTTGACTTGTTGACAACTATGGCAACCAAAAGCGATTTTGGCAATGTCCCTCTTCATGCCTCATACCAATACACATCCCTAAAGTCTCTATACATTTTGGTGGAACTAGGGTGGATAGAGTAAGAAGAATTATAGGTCCTATCAAGAATTTTCTCCCTCAAACTATCAACACAAGGCACACACAACCTACCTTGCTACCTAAGGTCACCATCTACCCCTTGGTAGAAAACATCTACTTTGCCCTCTTTCACTAAAGCCTTCAATTCAAGCAAGGAGGAGCCAAGATCTTGTTTTGCTATCACCTTATAAACCAAGGAAAATTTGGAACCATCAATACTACAACACCATTATCTACTTCTTCCAACCTATCCCCTACTCTAGCCAATCTATGCACCTCTCTAGCTATTTCCCTATCTCCACCATCAACATGAACTAGGCTACCCAGAGACACTCGACTCAAAGCAACCATCATAACATTTTCCTTACCCAAATGATAAGGCACACTAATGTCATAATCTTTGAGAAGTTCTAGTCACTTGCTTTGTCTCAAGTTGAGATCTTTTTGAGTGAAGACATATTGGAGGCTCTTATGATTGGTGAAGAAATCAACATACACCCAATATAAATAATAATGCCAAATCATTAATGCAAATACCATGGCAGCCAATTCAAGATCATGGGTGGGGAAATTCCTTTTGTGCTCTTTGGGTTGCGTAGAAGCATAGGCTATGCCCTTACCATTTGCATTAGCACACAACTCAAACCAACTCTAGATGTGTCACTATACATAATAAACATATGGTAGTGACAATATAAGAGGTGACATAAGTCTATCCTTCATTGTTTGGAAGCTTCTCTCACATTCATTGGTCCACACAAAGTTAACCTTTTTTTGAGTCAATTTTATCATAGGGGAAGCAATGGAGGAGAGTCCATTCATATATCTTCTAAAGTAAGCCCCAAGGCCTAAGAAGCTCATAATATCCAATGGGCTCAATGGTCTAGGCCAATTCATAATCACATTGGTTTTCTTAGGATCCAATTTTATACCATCCCCGGACACCGCATGAACTAAGAATGCAACCTCCTTCAACCAAAATTCACACTTGTCATATTTAGCATACAATTTCTCCTCCTTCAATCTTTGCAGTACCACCCTCAAATGACCTATATGCTCCTCCCTACTATGTGAATAGATCAAAATATCATTAATGAAGACCACAATAAAGGAATCAAGATCGGGTTTGAAGACCCTATTCATTAGGTCCATGAAGATGTCCAGTGCATTAGTTAACCTAATTGACATCACAACAAACTCATAATGCCCATATCTAGTCTGGAAAGCCGTCTTGGGAATATCACACTCCCTAACCCTCACTTGGTGGTACGTGGACTGAAGATCAATCTCAGAGAAAAAGCTAGTCCTTTGCAATTAGTCAAACAAGTCATCAATTCCTAGAGAAGGGTATCTATTCTTTATAGTGACCCTATTGAGTTGTCGGTAGTCAATTCACATTCTAAGCGAGCCATCCTTTTTTTCACAAACAACACCGGAGCACCCCAAGAGATTGACTAGGCCTAATAAGCCCCTTCTACAACAAATCTTTCAATTGCTCCTTTAACTCTTTCAACTCCACTGGGGCCATACCATAAGGGGGAATAGTGATAGTTTGAGTATCATAAAGGACATCTATACCAAAATCTATCTCCTTTGCAGGAGGTACACCATGGAGGTCATTTGGGAAGTCATCAGAAACTCATTAACAACCAGAACTGACTCTATAGAAGGGACTTTAGACTCTACATGTTTAACCCTCACAAGATGGTAAAGACACCCCTTAGAGATCAACTTACGAGCTTTAATGCATGGAATGAGTCTACTCTTGACCACCATATCTTGACTCTCCCACTCAAGGACAAGCTCATTTGGACATTGAAACTTGACCCTATGGGTTCTACAATCAATAGAAGCACAGTATGTGTCCAACCAATCCATCCTAAGAATATCGACTATGTCTAATTCAACAAGATCATAAAGCAACAGCTTATGTAAAATGCAAATGGGATAATTCCTATAAACTTTCCTAGCAATAATAGATACACCAATAGGAATAGACACTTTGTATGACTCATGCAACAACTCGGGGACAACATGGAACTTTTTAGCAACAAAAGTGATAATAAAGAAAAGAGTGGCACCCAGATTAATCAAAGCATATACATCAAAGTCAAAGATTTTCAACATACTGGTAATAACATCGGGGACCTCACCAACCCCTTGCCTCGTATGCAGAAGATAAAACCAATTATACCTTGGGGAACTACCTTAAGGACCACCTCTACCTAATGGGACTGCATTTGCCCCCTAAAATTTGCCACAATTTCTTGGACAATCTATCGTCTTGTGACCCAGCTCCCCACAACCAAAACATGCATTAGAAACCTTAAAACATTGACCATTATGACTCTGCCACATCTAGGACACACATCCATAGGAGCCACACCACCAACATCTTGAGGCTTAGGGAAGTCATTGACGAACTCCCAATTAGTAGTCTGAGAAGGCCCTTGGGATTGATGTAATCTAACACCCTTTTGGAACTTTTCCTCAAAACAGGCCCTCTTGGTCTCATAGCCCCTCCTCTTCCTCAACTTTTCCTCCTCCATTTGTTCTACATATGTCATCAACTAAGATAAGTCCATGTTACCAGTTAGCAAGGCAGACTGACATTCTTCACTCACCAAGTTGAAGACTCCCATCAGAAATTTATTCATCTTGGACCTAGGATCGGCCACCAAATGAGGAGCATGCTTTGAAAGTTAATTAAACTTGAGGGAATACTCCCTCACACTCAAAGCACCTTGATTCAAGTTCATAAACTCTATCGACTTTGCTTCCCTACGCTCAAAAGTAAAAATCAATTAAGGAAAGCTAATTTGAACTATTCCCAAAGCACCACATTACAAAGTCCCTTCTGACCCTTATATTAATCATACCATATTTGGGCTACCCTCTTGAGTTGGTATGCCGCCAACTCTGCCTTTTCATTCGGCCCAACACCCATGATATTCAGGATTTTGTAAACCTCATCAATGAACTCTTATGGATCTTCATCATCCTTTGACCCATACATTGCCGGAGGATTTATCCTCATGAAGTCTCTTACCCTAGCTCCCATGGTAGTAGCATGAGGGACTTGGGACCCTTGATTGACTTGGTTGGCCACAACTTGGGCAAGTATGGTTAGAGCATCTCGGAGTTTGGGTCAGTCTTCCTCAAGTGTTTGACACGATCTAGCATAGCAAAGAACAATCATTTGGGGGGAAAACTTAGCACAATGCAAAAAATAAATTTTGCTAATATTTCATTATCAAGAAGTAGTGCGTGTTGTCTCTGCAATGCGAAGCCACTGCGAAGCAGTGTATTTTATTGCCAGTTTTTCCTGTTTTGGCTTAAGGCTTTGGGGCCTTGGGCCTAAGACTTTCAATGTGTAAAAACACCTAAACTTAGTCATATTTCAACCCCATATCATTCAAGACATTCCTTAAAACCCTCTTTAACACTTAGCCAAATATTTCATCTAAAATCAAGTGTCCCAAACTCATTCCGGATCTCAAGAATTCCATTCAAGCTTGAAGTTCTCATTCAAATCTTCATCAAGGAAATCTCTATGTTTGAGATATATGGGTTTCAACCATTGGCTCCTTTCACCCGTGGTGCCCAATCTTTCTTTTTATGAAAAATACGTGTTTTTAAGTTGATTTATCCATGGGTACTTATTATGAATTTGACTATGAACTATGTTGGGGTTTCATAAAATTTTGACTATTTAAGCAATGTTTGAGCTAAGAATCAATGGTCTATCATGATATTTGATGAGCGATTTCAATATATCTTGCATGATGGTATTACCAAGTGTTAATGGATTAATTTACATTAAGTTTTCTCACATGATTTCACTCTTGAATTGCATGATTTTGAAATAGCATTACATACTCACCAAGTGTTTTTGATAAAATGTCCAATTAAGGAATTTAGAGTTATTGATGATCTATTGTATGGCTTATGAGGCAAGTAACTTTATGATGCTGAAAGGAATGTATGTATGAGTTGAATTAATAAAAAGTATCTACGGTATTGTAAATTGACCATTGGGCATCTTGTAGACTCTTGTACAGATACATATTATGTGATGATATTTTGACAATATGATTATGGCTATCTATCGGATATGATCATTATGATATGTGGTTATGTTATGATATGGATATGTGAGAGATCCTAAGTCCCGTATTGCTCCATAAAGTGAGTAGTACTTACCCACCCCTTAGTCCTTATGTGCTATGTGTTATGTGGATCCATGTTAATCCCAATGGTGGATTTTCCTTGCAAGATAGGACTCACCATGACAAGTCTCAAATCTAATCTAGCCATCAAATGGTAGATGAAGGAAATCTCTGTTTCCTACATGGTTAGATCATGTAGGCAAAAAGTATGTGATAGTATGTTTGAATATACTAAGTAAGTGGGCATGCAATGCATATGACTTATCAAACCCATATTCATTGTTACATGACAAGGGCACATAATCTAGAAATAAGTATATAGCAAAGAAAGTAATATGACAATATGATATTAAATCCATGATGCATGAAATGTCATAATGCTAATATATAGTGGGGATATGACCATAATCAACATCTTACACTCATGCGAGCTATTACATGAATTTGCATGATGTAGAACTGATATAGGTGAGAGAAGATTACTTGGCAAAGTTATTCTACACCACACTTTACGACCTGGTCATTTCAGTGTGATGGCCACCTTCCTTACAACCTAGTCATTTAAAAAGGGTTTCCATATCATATCATATCATATAAAATATGTAACCCTTCCAGATAACCCATTCATTTTTGTAATGGCTACCATATATCTATACTGACACATAGTTAAAGGAAAGGGAGAGGACCCTTAGGGATAGCCCTAATGCTCCTAATCCATTCGGTACAAAGTCATCGCCCCATAAGATTACTTATAGATATACATGCTTTCAAAAGAGACACAAGTCATTTCAAATCATTTCAATGCACACTTGGGCTTAAAAGCCAAACATTCTTCATAATTATTCATACTTGGGCTAAAAAGCCAAATCATAATTCAATCCATACATTTCATGCATAGGAATAGCTTATTCATTTATAACAATATGGTGTAAACATCCAATATTCTCAAAGATTTAATATCATAGACATTTATGTGATTATATCAATGTCACCTAAGTTACACCTCCTTTCTTAAGATAAAGCAACTGTTGTTAAGAAATAGAACCTAGCCAAGTTTAGGGTTAAACCCACAGGGATACATAGACTTAGGAGAATTCAACAAATACAATTTGAGTGATTAACCTTCTTATCTCCCCAAAGGGGGGGGGTGTAATAACAAGTAGAAAAGTAAACTTAACTAAGATAATAGTTTAACCAATATGTAGAGAAACTAGGATATTGTGTTCCCCATGATTCCCTAACTCAGTATCACCAAATAACCTAATTCATTTCTAGTGAGTAATATGTAGGACGATAAGTTAAGTTCACCAAACCATTGGTCCAGGTGATAGGAAACTTTCACTATACAACTTGGCCAATCTCTGTATTATGCATTACTAACCCTTACCTATTAGTCCCAATACAACCTCTTGTTAGCCCAATTTGGTTGATTAAATGAGAACACATCAATTGAATCCTATTAATTAATTTCTTTTTATATTTATTACTACCTTGGTCCAGTTAGTAACACTAGATGAGTTCTAATGTTTGCCACCACTAGAAAACATGCAAAACGAAAAGGGTTAGTTAATACATGCATGCACACCTTCCAAGAATTATGAATTGTCTAGTTTTACATTTGAAATAATCGTGATTTTTATATATCTCAAAATTCATGCGTGATATCAAAAATCCAAATTCATATTCATGATCAAGGGCAAAATTGAGTGAAAAATGTGTATAAACCTAATTTTAGAGCAACCGTAGTGAAAAATCATTTTTGTATGATTTTCTTATCTAATATATGTCTATACCCTGCACATGACGTGCCAGGGGTACAGAGCAGTACATTTTGTCCTGCGCGATGGCTTCATGAATAGGACTTGTAGTGGAGCAGTGTTAGTTTTTCCTTTATTTTTTTCACTTCGGTCTAAGGCATTGAGGCCTTGGGCCAATACCCACCCATGCACAAAAACACATATACTTAGACATTTTTCAACTCTATATTATTTAAAACATTCTCAAAACCCTCTTTAACACTTAGCCAAACATTTCACCTAAATTCAAGTGTCCCAAGCTTACTTCTGGATCTCAAGAACTTCATTCAAGCTTCCAATTTTTTTCAAGACTACATCAAGGAAATTCTCAAGTTTAAGGTATGTGGGTTTCAATCATTGGGTCCTTTCACCCATAGTGCCCAACCTTCCTTTTTATGAAAAGTGCATATTTCTAAGTTCTGTTATTAATGAACTTTACTTATTATGAATTATAATGACAAATTATGATGGGATTTTATGAAATGTTGATTGGAATTACATGTCTACCTATTTCAAGCTTATACTATGAGATGGTTTGTCTATTGTGACATGCATGTTTTGGGCTATGAAACTATAATCTGTTATGAGATTTGATGATAGATTTAAAGGTATCTTACATAAGGGTTTTACTATGTGTTGGTCGATTGATTTACATTAAGATATCTCACATTATTTCACTCTTGAATTATATTATTTTGAACTAGCATTACACATCCGCCAAGTGTTTTATAAAATGTATTGACAAGGATTTCTTGAGCTATTGATGATCTATTGCATGGATTATAATTCTAGTGAATATATGATGATTACGGGATTGTATGTATGTATGGAATTTATGAATGTATCTATAGTGTTGCAAGTTTACCATACCTTGTTGGGGGTGACATGCCCAATCACTTTGTTGAGGGGGTAACATGCCTCAGCCACTATGATGGAGGATGATATACCCATCTACCTTATTGAGGGGTATGTACCTTGATAACTATGATTAGGGGTGACAAGCCCATCTACCATGTTGAGGAGTATGTACCTTGAACACTATGATGGGGGTGACATGCCCATTTACCTTGACTACTATGATAGGGGGTGACATGCCTATCTACCATGCTAAGGGATATGTACCTCAATCACCTTCCAATGGGGTGGCATGCCTTCGATACTAAGTAATAGCTTGCTTGGTCTATGATGATGGTCTCTTCCTACACAAGTAATCTATATTCTTAAGTTATATGTTTTACAAGAATATTTTACTTCAAGCATTAATCATGTTTGCTATATTACTACTGTACTTATCCATTGCTTACGATTATGCATTTTGATAATGTTAGCTATGTATTGTTGAATAGCATCCTACATACTTAGTATATTCAAACATATTAGCTCATACTCTATGCCTATATGATGTTACCATGTAGGAACCGATGCACCTTACGATCATCCTACATATGGCTAGTTTTGACATCTTGAAGATAAGCTTTGAGTGAGTCCTCAAGTTCTAGGACACTATCTATGCTACTCTTGCTTATGTTATTTCTCTATGTTGATCTTTGATACTATGAGGGTGAGCCCAGAAAGTGCCTTGGCCCTGCCCAATCTATGTTTAGAGGTATTATTGGAAAAATTGATGTATCTATGCTTTGAGATTGACTCTTGAGCATTTTATGATTATCTAAGTCTTCCCTTAGCCCCTCTATCCTTATTTATATTTCTTATTGTTGTTATTTTGTTTCCATGTCCAATGAGGTGTAATCGATATGCTAAGAGGCTTGTTTGGGTCTCCTCGGGTTCCCCATTCACTGTGTCACATCTAGGCCCTAGGATTGGGCTATGACAAACCTGGTATCAGAGCACTAGGTTGTTAATAGTCCTTAGAATCCAACATATTGCGTCGATTTCTTGCTCATGGTTGTGAAATGCACCACAACTATGAGTAAGAAGCTATGAGGCATTTTAGGAAATGTTTTCCTTCTTCATGATCTATGTCATGATTTTGGAGTAAGGTAAGGATTTTCCTCTAATGGATGTTCTTTGCTATTTTAGATCATGCCTATTCTAAGAGAAAGAAGAGCTCGTAGTCCTAAGAAGGAAGCGGCCCCTCCTACTCCCCAAGCTCCTCATGATGGAGGATTGGCCGATGAAGAGTTTTGGTATATTATTACCATGTTGGCCCATCCCATGATGAATTAACTCAACGGAGGGGCCTAAGCCCCTCATGCTCCTACTTTGTCCTCAAAGATGAGGGATTTTACTAGAATGAATCTACCAAAGTTCCGTGGGTCCAAGGTAGATGAGGATCCACAAGAAATCATTGATGAGGAGTATAAGGCATTGTCTATTATAGGGGTTAACTTGGAGGAGAAAGCAGAGTTGGTGCCCTAAAAACTTAAAGGAGTGGCTGAAATATCGTTCACTCAATGGAAATTGGAGAAGGGGAATAGTGATGATATCCCTTAGGAAGAATTGAAAGCGACATTTCTGAACCAGTTTTTTCTAATTGAGCTGAGGGAGGCAAAAATGATGGAATTTATTAATCTAAAGCAAGGGTTTATGAGTGCGATGGAGTATGCCCTCAAGTTCAACCAACATTCTAAGTACACCCCACAATTGGTCACTGAGCCGAAGTCTAGAACGAAAAACTTTGTGTCAGGTGTATCTGACTTGGTGAATGAGGAGTGTTGTACCACCATGTTGATAGGTGATATGGATTTTTCCCACCTCATGACTTATGCCGAACAACTAGAGATGGAAAAGTTGAGAAAAAGAAGAAGTGGTGAGATAAAGAGGGCACGTCTTAAAGGTGGATTCCAAAATCCCAAGGGTGGCTGGTTTCCTCAAGCCCACAAGTTCCAAGTCCAAGGGTCTTCCAATGCTCCTAGTAGAAGGTTTTCTAGTGACAACCCAAGGGTCCAAGGTGGTGGTGGTGTGGTGCCTAACCCATGTGCCTAAGATGTTGTAGGGGCTATAATGTCCCATGTTTGAAGCACACTAATGCTAGTTATAACCATGGTAAGGTGGGACATAAGGTGATTTATTGTCCTTGTAATCAAAACAAAGGTAAAGATGGTGATCTATAAGGGCAAGGTGAAAATGTGGGTCCAAAGGGAAGAGAAGGCCAATAAGGCGGTGCCCCAAGGCAAAATAGATTCTATGCTCTTCAGGTGAGATAAGGGGTGAATGAGGTGTCCGATGTTGTAACTGGTATGTTAAAGGTTTTTGATTTTGATGTATTTGCTTTGATTGATTTGGGTGCCACTCTTTCTTTTATTACTACTTTTTTTGCCAAAAAGTTTCATGTTAGCCCCAAATTGTTATGTGAACCATATGAGGTGTCTACCACCATTAGTGAGTCTATTATTGCTAAAAGAGTCTATAGAAATTTTCCCGTATTCATATTGTATAAAATCTTGCCTTATGATTTCTTTAGTTAGATATATATGGTGGATTTTGATGTCATTCTTAGGATGGATTGGTTGGATGCATGCTATGGTTCTATTGATTGTAGAACTCGTAGTGTCAAAATCCAATTTCCTAATAAACCCATCCTTGAGTTGTAAAGTTCTAATGTGGTGGTTAAGCATAGATTAATTTCTTGCATCAAAGACCAAAAGTTAATTTCTAAGGGGTGTCTATCATCTTGTGAAGATTAGGGATGTTGGGTCCAAAGTCCTTTCTATAGAGTCGGGTCGAGTGGTTAATGAGTTCCTTGAAGTCCTTGCCAATGACCTTCCCAGTGTCCCTCCCAAGAAGGAAATAGATTTTGGTATAGACCTCCTTCCTTATACTCAACCCATTTCTGTTCTCCTTTACCATATAGACTCGCGAAGTTGAAGGAGTTAAAAGAGAGGGATTTTTTGGAAAAAGGTTTTATAAGGCCTAGTAAATCACCTTGGGGTGTACCAGTGTTATTTGTGAAAAAGAAAGACGACTCTCTTAGAATGTGTATTGATTACCGATAACTTCATAGAGTCACCATCAAGAATAAGTACCCTATACCAAGGATTGATGACCTTTTTGATCAACTACAAGGGACTAGTCACTTCTCTAAGATTGGTTTTTGGTCCAGGTATCACCAAGTGAAAGTGAGGGAGTGTGACATTCCCAAGAAGGCCTTTGGGACTAGGTATGGGCACTTTAAGTTTGTTGTTATGTTCTTTGGGTTGACTAATACACCGACTATATTCATATCTTATAAATAAGGTCTTTAAACCCTACCTTGATTTGTTTGTGGTGGTGTTTATGGATGATATCTTGATCTATTCCCATAGTGAGGAGGAGCATGTGGATCACATGAGGGTGATATTGTAAATCTTGAGGGAGGAGAAGTTGTATGATAAATATGAGAAATGTGAGTTTTGTTTGAAAGAAGTTGCTTTCTTAGGGCATGTGGTGTCCGACGATGGCATTAAGGTGAATCCTAAGAAGACAGAGGTGATTAGAAATTGGCCTAGACCTTTGACTCCATC
>JAOTQJ010064682.1:0-13560 GCA_025642045.1 Solanum sejunctum | reverse complement strand
ATATATATATATATATATATATCTATATATATACATATATATATATGAAATTTCCCGAACATTTTGGGCTAAGGTAGAATTGGAAAAGTTATGTTAGCGGAGGTCATACTTAGATGTGTTAATTAAGGGTAACAAAAATATCTTAAAAGTTAAAAAGAGTGACAAGAGTTTTATTTATTAAGGGTAGCTGATAACTTTTTGGTTAATAATTAATATGCTTTCACTACTTTTTCAAAAAGTCATCAAATTTGTTTTTTACACTTTGACCCAACCCTATTAAGCCTAATATATTTTTTTAAAAAAATGGAAAAAGCTTGCGCCTCCAACCAATGAATATTTGCGCTATTTTCTTATCCAGTTTGCTTCTCTTCTTCTTCTTATTCCTCTTCCTCCTCCTCCTCTTTGTTATTATTATTGTGTTTCTTGTGGCTATTTTTGCTATTGCATAAGAAAGAAGAAAGAAAGGTTAGCAGCTCTGTTATTTTTCAAAAAAATTTTGGAATTGAGGAACAAATTCTGAAATTTAGTCTATTTGATATTAAATTTCATTGTTTTTATCATTGGGCATTGCTTGTGAGGTGATTTTCAATCATTTTGGTAAGTTAATATTGTTATTTTGTGTGTACTGCTCATCTAGATTTTATCTATTATTACAATAGAATTTAATTCAACAATTGTTGCATTCGTTTCAGCACCTGCTGTTGAAAGAAATACAGCATGGGATCAGCCATTGGATATGTTATAACAAATGTTGCATCTAATTTAGCTAGCACCTGCTCTAGCTGTTATTACAGTAATTATTAAATATGTTTCAACAATTGTTAAATGAATTACTAAATGTGTTTCAATAATAGTTGAAAGATATTTAGCAACTATTGTAGGTGCTCTAGATCTGCTGCAACAATTGTTGAATATGTTTCAACAATTGTTAAATGAGTTAGTGAATGTGTTTCATCAATTCTTGAAAGATATTCAGCAACTAATGCAGGTGCTCTAGCTACTACTACATCAATTATTGAATATGTTTCAATAATTATTAAATGAGTTATAAATGTGTTTTAGCAATTGTTGAAAGTTATTCACCAACTGTTGTAGGTGCTCTAGCTATTGCTGCGACAATTGTTGAATATATTTGAAAATTATTGTATGAGTTCTTGAACACGTTTCAGCAATTGTTGAAAGATATTTAGCAACTGTCATAGGTGATCTAGCTGTTGTTGCAATAATTGTTGAATTTATTTTAACAACTGGCACATGAGTTACTGAATGTGTTTCAGTAATTGTTAAATGATATTCAACAATTATTGTAGGTTCTTCAACTATTGCATCAATTGATGAAGCAATTACTGAAAGTGTTTAAGCAATTGCTTCATCAACTACAGGCATAATCAAAATAAAATTTATGATCAATTTTCTTTTAAATCATAATAGAGGTACAAATCTCCACTATCAATGATGGATGAAATAATAATAGAAGTTGATTACAATGGTGAATGGGTCGAGTCCAACAATTATTATATTTGGCGTTGCAAAAATAAAGAAATAATAGAGACAATAGCAATGATTGTGGATCAAAATGTCAGGTATGAAGATTTTGCAAAGAAAGTCATATCCTATTATGAACTAAATTGTGAATTGAATGATCTTGTCATCACCTACATGCATAGTTGTGGTGAAAAACAAAGAGCAGCTCCATTTAGGATAAAAAATCAAATAAGTTTGCGTACTTATTTGGAAGATGAAAGTACCCATTTTAAGGGTATTAGTGGTTGAAAGATTGATCAAAAACTGTTAAAATCAAAAAATATTAAATGATGAATGCATATATGCTTCTACAGACATGGATATTCTAAATAAAGAAAGTGTTGGTGCACACAATACTTCGACTCCTACTCCTACTCTTAAAGTTGCTAGTAATACACCAAAAAGCACACAATCATCATAGTCTAGTTGAAACAACCCCAAAAAAATGGCTGAAAATATGTCTTGGAAGTGCCTAGAATCGTAATTTTTAAATATCTTAAAATTCGCATATGATATCGAAATTCGACTTCATATTCTTGATTAGGGGATCAAATTGTGTGCAAAATGGGTCTAACCCCGATTTTAGAGCAAATGAATCACAATTTTAATTTTCCAAAATTTCAATTTCGAGAATCAATCTGAGATGGTGCTACGCCGGTCACCCATCAGGGACTTGTACAAATTTTTCCTATGTGACAGGTCAGCATCGCAGATCAGACGCGAACCTATGTATTTTGTTGCCAATGAGTTTTACCTCAGTTCAAGGCTTTTGGGTCTTGGGCCTAAGTCTTTCCATGCGTAAAAATACCTATAATTAGCTATATTTCACTTTCATATCATACAAGACATTTCCCAATATTCTCTCAAACACTTAGACAATATTTCACCCTAAATTCAAGTCCCAAAACTCAATCTAGATCTTAAAGTTTTCATTCAAGCTTCAAGTCTCCATTTCAAATCTTCTTCAAGAAATTCTCGAAAACTAAGGTATGTGGGTTTCAACCATTAGGTCCTCTTACCCATGGTGCCCAAGCTTCCTTTTTACGTAAATTGCATGATTTAAAGTTGATTTACTTATGGGTCTTACTTATTATGAATTTCACTACATACTATGTTGGGGTTTCATGAAATTTGTTTTAGCATATTTTGGGCTATGAATCTAAGCTCTATTGTGCGATTTGATGAAGGGTTTTGATGTATGTTATTTGATGGTGTTATCAAGTATCTATTGATAGTTTTACACTGAATTTTCTAGCATGATTTTACTCTTGAATTGCATAATTTTACACTAACACTACACAACCGCCAAGTTTTGATAAAATATCCTGTTATAATTTCTTGAGAAATTAAAAGTCTAATGCATATCTTATAAGTTGAATGACTATATGATGATGAAATGAATGTATGTATTTGATATTATCTCTATGGTGTTAGGAATTAACCAAGCCTCACTCGGGAGGTTGTAGACTCGGATAACCATGTTGAGGGGTTTGTATCTCGATCACCTGGCTCAGGAGGTGGTAGGCCTTTAAAACCATGTTGACGGGTTCGTACCTTGATAAGCATGTTGAGGGGTTTATACCTTATCAACCATATTGAGGGGTTTGTACCTCATTCGCCTCTCCAAGGGGGTTGTAGGCCTTGGATATTTAGTAATAACGGTCTCTCCTTACACATGTATATGTTCTATGTAAGCATGATTTATTTCAAGAATCTTTCATGCATACCATATTATTATATGCTACTCATTGCCTATGCTTATGCATTTCAATTATGTTGCTTAGCTCGTGTTGCATTGCATCCTACGTACTTAGTACATTCACACATACTAATGCATACTTTGCCTACATAGTGTCACCATGTATGAACCGGAGGCCCCCTTAAACATCTTCCTCCACATGGCTAGTACGATTTCTCTAAAGCTAGTTCATGAGTCCTCTATTCTGGGGACAATGTCTGCGTTCTCATGCTATGTACTAAGACTATCCTTCTTTTATATATGTATTGACCGGTTGCTTGTCTTAGCCCTTGCTCTTATCTATGCAGTAGAGGTGTTGTTAGAAATGCTATATATTAAGCCTTGACTCTCTTGTTTTGGTGTTTATGTTCTGAAAGTCTCCCTTTATCCCCTTTTCCCTTATTTCTACGCTTATTATGTCTTTTAACTGCTTCTGCGACAAAGGATGTGTAATGATATGTTAAGAAGTTTTTTAGGGGTCTCTTTGGGTTCCTCATTCATCGTGTCACATCTAGGCCCTAGGCTCAGGTCATGACAAACTTAGTATCAGAGCACTAGGTTGTTAATGGTCCTCGACATCCAACACACTGCATTGATTAAAGTCCTATCATGGTCGTGTTATGCACTACAATTATGAGTAAGAGGCTATGAGATATTTAGGAAATGTTTCCCTTCTTCATATTCTAAGTTGTGCTATAGAGTTAAAGTAAGTTTTCCGCCTAACATTGTTCTTCGCTATTCTAGATCATGCCTAACACAGGAGGAAAGAGAGCCTCCACTCCCAAGGGACAACTGGCTCATAGTGAGCTCCGGGATAATCTCACTTTACTAGCACAAGTTGTGGCTAACCAAGCAAACTAAGAGGCCCAAGCCCCTCATACTCCTACACTAACATCTCAGGTGAGGGATTTTAGGAGGATAAACCCATCAGGAATTCTAGGGGTCTAAGGTAGATGAGGACCCTCAAGAGTTTATTGATGAGGTCTGCATGGTGTTGGCTATCATGGGTGTTAGATTAGAAGATAAAGTGGAGTTAGCAGCCTACTAACTCAAAGGGTTAGCCCAAATATGGTTTAATCAATGGAGGGAGGAGAAGGGAATCAATAATGTGGTGTTTTGGGAGGAGTTCAAGGCGACTTTTCTTAATTGATTCTTCCCTCTTGAGCTTAGGGAGGCCAAGATGGTGGAGTTTATGAATTTGATACAAGGGTCTATGAGTGTGAGGGAGTATGCCCTTAAGTTCAATCAACTCTCTAAATATTCTCCCTACTTGGTTGTCGACCTAAGGTCTAGAATGAACATGTTTGTGATTGGTGTATCCAATATGGTGAGTGAGGAATGTAGTCCGCTATATTGATTAGTGATATGGATTTATCCCATTTAATGACCTTTGCGGAACAAATGGATGAGGAAAAATTGAGAAAGAGGAGCAATAAGGCCAAGAGGGCCCGTTTTGAGGGGAAATTCCTAAGTCCAAAGGGTGGCCTGTTCTATGAAGGCCAAGGGTCTTCTCATGCATTAAATAAGAGGGTTGCTAATGACTTTCCAAGGGCCCAAGGTGTTGGGGGGGAGGGGGGTTCCTAATAGTGGGTGTCCAAAATATGGTAGGGGTCATAATGGCCCGTTCTTGAGGGATACTAATGCTTGTTATGGTTGTGGGGAAGTTGGGTATAAGGTGATAGATGCCCTCAAAATTCCAACAAGTGTAAGGAGGTTCATCCACAAGGTGCAAATGTGGTTCCTTTAGGGAGAGGTGGCCGACAAGATGGTGCCCCAAGGCACAATTGGTTCTATGCTCTCCAAGGGAGGCAAGGGGTTGAGGAGGTTCCCCATGTCGTTACTAGTATGTTAAAAGTCTTTGATTTTTATTTGTATGCATTGATTGATCGGAGTGTCACTCTTTCTTCTGTTACCCCTTTTGTTGCAAAAAATTCCATCTTAAGACCAAATTATTGTGTGAGTCTTATGAGGTATCTACTCCTATTGGTGCATCTATTATTTCTAGAAAGGCTTATAGAAGTTGTCCCATTTGCATTTTCCATAAGATTTTTCCTTGTGATCTTGTTGAGTTGGAAATGGTGGATTTTGATGTCATATTTAGGATGGATTGGTTACATGCATACTATGCCTCTATTGATTATAGAACTCATAGGGTCAAATATCAATTCCCAAATGAACCCATTCTTGAGTGGGAGAGTCATAATGTGGTGGTTAAAGGTAGATTCATCTCTTACAATAAAGCCCGGAAGTTGATCTTTAAGGGTTGTCTCTATTATTTTGTGAGTGTTAGGGATGTGGAGTCCAAGGTCCTTCCTGTAGACTCGGTTCGATTGTAAATGAGTTCCTTAAAGTCTTTGAAAATGACCTTTTCGGTGTTCCTCCCAAAACGAAAATAAACTTTGGTATAGACTTCCTCCCAATATTCAACTTATTTCTATTCCCCCTTACCATATGGCCCCGGCGGAATTAAAGGAGTTGAAGGAGCAATTGAGGGATTTATTAGAGAAGGGTTTTATTAGGCCTAGCCAATCATCTTGGGGTGCACCAATGTTGTTTGTGAAGAAGAAGTATGGGTCCTTTAGAATGTGTATTGACTACCGGCAACTCAATAGGGTCATCATAAAGAATAAGTATCCTCTTCCAAGGATTGATTATTTGTTTGACCAATTGCAAGGGGCTAGTCACTTCTCTAAGATTGATCTCTGGTCTGGGTATCATCAAGTGAAGGGGTGAGAGTGTGATATTCTCAAGATGGCCTTCCAAACTAGGTATGGGAATTATGAGTTTGTTGTGATGTCTTTTGGGTTGACCAATGCACCGGCCATCTTCATGGATCTTATGAATAAGGTCTTTAAACCCTACCTTGATTTATTTGTTGTGGTTTTCATTGATGATATTTTGATCTATTTCTCATAGTGATGAGGAGCATAAGAGTCATTTGAGGGAAGTTCTACAAAGATTGAGGGAAGAGAAGTTGTATGCTAAGTAACAGAAGTGTGAATTTTAGTCGAAGGAGGTTGCCTTCCTAGGTCATGTGGTGTCGGGGGATGGTATTAAAGTGGATCCTAAAAAGAAGAATGTGATTAGAAATTGGCCTAGACCATTGACCCCATTGAATATTAGGAGCCTTTTGGGCTTAACGGGTTACTATCGGAGGTTTGTGAATGGGCTCTCTTCTATTGCTTCTCCATGACCAAGTTGACGTAAAAGAATGCCAAATTTTTATGGTCCAATAAGTGTGAAAAGAGTTTCCAAACATTGAAGGATAAGCATGTGTTCGCTCCTTTTTTGTCACTATTGGAAGGGCTAGAGGGGTTTATTGTGTATTGTGATGCTTCTAGAGTTGGTTTGGGTTGTGTTCTAATGCAAAATGGTAAGGTGATAGCCAATTCTTCTAGATAAGTCAATGTGCATGAAAAGAATTATCCTACTCATGATCTTGAACTATCCACCATTGTATTTGCCTTAAAGATTTGGCGTTATTATTTTTATGGGGCGTATATTGATGTGTTCACCGATCATAAGAGTCTCCAATTTGTCTTCACATAAAAGGATCTTAATTTGTGGCAAAGAAGGTGGTTATAACTTCTTAAGAACTATGATATGCGTATGTATTATTATCCCGATAATGCTAATGTGGTGGCCGATGCTTTGAGTAGGGTATTTATGGGTAGCCTAGCTCATGTTAATAGTGGTGGTAAAGAGGTGGCTAGGGAGGTCCATCTGCTGGCTAGATTGGGGTTAGGTTGGAAGAGGTTGATAATGGTGGTATTATGGTTATTGATGGTTCAAAAACTTCCTTGGTTGATGAGGTAAAAGCAAAGCAAAATTTTGACCCGGCTTTGTTGAAATTGAAGGCATTGGTAAAAGATGGCAAGATGGAGGTTTTCTCCCAAGGGGGAGATATTGCCCTTAGGTACTCATAATCCTTGATGAGGCCCATAATTCTTATTATTCTATTCACCCTAGTTCTACAAAAATGTAAAAAGATTTGAGGGATGTGTATTGGTGGGGAGGCATGAAGAGAGACATTGCCAAATTTGTATCCAGTTGTCATAGTTGCCAACAAGTCAAAGCCGAGCACCAAAGACCAGGTAGTCTAGCACAATACATAGAGATTTCTACTTGGAAGTGGGAGGAGATTAATAAGGATTTTCTGGTTGGGTTGTCCAAGACTAGAAAGGGTTTTGATTCCATTTGGGTTGTGGTTTATAGGATGACGAAATCGACTCACTTTCTACCTATTAAGACCATAGATGGGGCTGAAGATTATGCTAGGCTATATATTCATGACTTGGTGAGGTTGCATGGGGCTCTTTTTTCCATTATATCAAATCATGATGCTCAATTTACTTCATATTTTTTGAGGTCCTTTCAAAGGGGTCTTGGTACAAGAGTTAAACTTAGTACGACCTTCACCCTCAAATGGATGGCCAAGCTGAAAGAACTATCCAAACACTTAAGGATATGCTTAGGGCTTGTATATTGGAGCTTAAGGATAGTTGAGATGATCATCTTCCATTGATTGAATTTGCCTATAATAATACCTATCATTCTAGCATTGCTATGGCTCCTTTCGAGGCACTCTATGGTAGACATTGTAGGTCACCGGTTAGGTGTTCTAGATTAGAGAGGTGGCATTATTGGGTCCAGACCTGGTTATGGAGACTCTTGAGAAGGTTAGAAGTATTAGTGAAAGGTTGAAGATGACCTAAAGTCTCTAAAAGTGATATGCCGATATGAGGAGAAGGGATCTTGAATCCAAAGATGGTGATTGGGTCTATTTGAAGGTCTCACCCATGAAGGGTGTGGTTTATTTTGTTAAGAAGAGCTAGTTGATTCCAAGATATATAGGTTCTTATAGGGTAAAAAGGAGGATTGACAAGGTAACTTATGAGTTGGAGTTGCCTACTGAGATGGATTTGGTTCATCTGGTCTTTCATGTATCTATGCTGAGGAAATGTGTAGGAGACCCTAATGTTATTGTGGCTCTTGATGTTATGGGTGTTGTTGAAGACAACTTGACTTATGAAGAGGTTCTAGTTTAGATTTTAGATTGACAAGTGAAAAAATTGATGAACAAGGATGTGGCTTCCGTTAAGGTCCTTTGGAGGAATCAACAAGTTGAAAGTGCTACTTGGGAGGCCAAAGTGGACATGCGAAAGAGATATCCGTACCTTTTCCACTCCACTCAAGCCTAAGGTATTAATCTAAGTCCCCTATATGATTCCAATCTTATGTTTCAGCCCTATGTCATTTGCATACATTCATGTTTAAATTGACAAGTTCATGATGATTTTACACTTATGTTGAGATTTTTGAAATGATGTTTAAGTACATTGTTTCATACTTATATGGGGTGAAATTGTCATGTATAAGTCTCTCATATACGCTTCTTTGACATTTGGGGACAAATATACCCAATGGGGGATATTGAAATGACCCCAAAAAATGTGCCTAAAAATGTGCCTCAAAAGTATTCGGAATTATAATTTTCATATATCTTAAAATTCGTGTGTGATATCAAAACTTCGACTTCATATTCTTGATTAGGGGGTCAAATTTTGTGAAAATGGATCTAACCCCGATTTTAGAGCAAACGAATCGCAATTTCAATTTTGCTAAAATTTTGGTTTCCAGAATCGATCCGTGATAGTGCCTCGACGGGCACCCATCAGGGACCTTTGTAAATTTTGCCTCCGTGATAGGTCCACGTCGTGGACTTGTGTATTTTATTTCCAGTGATTTTTATCTAAGTCCAACGCCTTTGGGTCTTGGGCCTAAGTCTTCCCATACGTAAAAATACCTATACTTAGCCATATTTCACCTTGACATAATACAAAACATTCCCCAATACTCTCTTAAACACTTGGACAAATATTTCACCCTAAATTCAAGTCCCGAAGCTCAATCCAGATCTTAAGGTTTTCATTCAAGCTTGAAATCTCCATTTCAAATCTTTTTCAAGAAATTGTCCAAAGCTAAGGTATGTGGGTTTCAACCATTGGGTCCTTTCACCCATGGTGCCTAAGCTTCCTTTTTACCTAAATTTCATGATTTAAAGTTGATTTACTCATGGGTCTTATTGTGAATTTCACTGCACATTGTGTTGGGGTTTCATGAAATTGTAATTGTTTAATGTTTTGAACTATGGATGTAAGATCTATTGTGAGATTTGACAAAGGGTTTTGATGTATGTTGTTTAAGGGTGTTACCAAGTATCTATTGATGGTTTTACACTAAATTTTATGGCATGATTCCACTCTGGAATTGTATGGTTTTCCATTAGCACTCCGCACCCGTCTAGTGTTTGATAAAATGTCCAGTTATAATTTGTTGAGAAATTAATGGCCCAATATATGTCTTCTGAGTTGAATGACTATGTGATTATTAAAGGACTATATATATATACGATATTATATCTATAGTGTCGGGAATTGACCAAATCTCACTCGGGAGGTTGTAGGCCTGGATAACTATGTTGAGGGGTTTGTACCTTGATCACCTCGCATGGGAGGTGGTAGGCCCGTGCAACTATGTCGAGGCTTTTGTACCTTGATAACCATGTTAAGGGGTTTGTACCTCATCAACCAAGATGAGGGGTTTGTACCTCATTAACCATATTAAGGGGTTTTTACCTCATTCGCCTCTCCAAAGGGATGGTAGGCCTTGGATATTCACTAATAATGGTCTCCCTTACACATGTATACATTCTATGTAAGCATGATTTACTTCAAGCATCTTCTATGCATGCCATATTATTATATGCTACTCATTGACTATGCTTATGAATTTCAATTATGTTGTTTATCTCTTGTTGTATAGCATCCTACATACTTAGTATATTCACACATACTAACATATACTCTATACCTACATGATGTCACCATGTATGAACCGGAGCCCCCATTGAGTATCTTCTTCCACGTGGCTAGTACGATTTCTCTCAAGCTAGTTGGCGAGCCTTACATTTCGAGGACAATGTCTATAATCTCATGCTATGTACTAAGACTATCCTTCTTTTATGTATGTATTGACTATGAGGGTGAGCCCGATTGCTTGTCTTGGTCCTGCTCTTATCTATGTAGTAGAGGTGTTGTTGGACATCTTATATATTGAGCCTTGAATCTCTTGTTTTGGTGCTTATGTTATGAAAGTATCCCTTTAGCTTTTTCCCTTATTTCTACTATTATTATGTTTTTTAATTACTTCCACGACAATGATGTGTAATGATATGTCCAGAAGCTTGTTTGGGGTCCCTTCGGTTCCTCATTCGTCGTGTCACATCTAGGCCCTAGACTTCGGTCATGACACTAGTCATGCTCAAAAAAGGTGGACATTCCCAACAAAGAAAAATAAATATTTCATATGCAAAAGGAGTGGTCATAAAAAAAAAATAACATGCTCGAGCGAAGTGATTTGATATCTTGATTACTATTTGTTGTATTAATTTTGTTAATATTAATATTGAACAAATATTATTATTGAATGTTTCAATTCTCATGATATTGGCAGTAGAAATGTTGAAAGATATGTTTTTCAGCAATTGTTTCACTTGTTGATCGACTTATTGTCTATTATAAATAAATTACTATGTAACTGTACAAAATCATCACCAAATTAAATTTTAAGTACCATAATATTTCAAAATTATTGTATTTATCATTTAATATAATTTAGATAATAATTAAAAATTAAATTACTCAATTAATGTTGATTACGTGGTTAGTGGATCGATTTATTGTCTGTTATGAATAAATTACTACGTAATTGTACAAAAATGGCAACCAAAATCAACTCTATGTATCATAATACATTAAAATTACTTGATTGATTACGCGATTAATTGATAGTTTTATTGTCTGTTACGAACAAATTACTATGTAACTGTTAAAATCGCAACCAAAATCAACTCTAAGTACCATAATACATCAACATTACTTCATTTATCATTTAATATTGTTTAAATAATAATTAAAATTTAAATTACTCAATTAAGGTTGCTTACGTGATTAATTGATCAATTTATTATCTGTTACGAATAAAATTACTATGTAAATGTACAAAATCACAACCAAAATCAAATCTAAGTACCATAATACATTAAGGTTACTTTATTTATCATCTAATATGATTTATATAATAAATAACATTTAAATTACTCAATTAATATTGATTACACATTTACTTGATCGATTAATTATCTGTTGTGAACAAACTACTACGTAACTGTACAAAATCACCACCAAAATAAATTTGAAGTACCATAATAGTTCAAAATTACTTTATTTATCATTTAATATGGTTTAGATAATAATTACATATTAAATTACTTAATTAATATTGATCATGCAGTTAGTTGATCGATCTATTGTTTGTTATGAACAAATTACTATGTAACTATAAACAATTGCCACCAAAATAAATTTTAAGTACCATAATATTTCAAAATTACTATATTTATCATTTAATATGGTTTATATAATAATAAAAAATTAAATTACTCAATTAATATTAATTACATGGTTAATTGATTGATTTATTATCTGTTATGAATAAATTACTACATAATTGTACAAAATCGCAACCAAAATCAACTCAAAGTATCATAAGACATAACAATTACTTTATTTATCATTTAATATGGTTTAGATAATAATTAAGATTCAAATTACTCAATTATGTTGATTACGTGGTTAATTAATTGATTTATTATCTGTTATGAATAAATTACTAAGTACTGTACAAAATCGCAACCAAAATCAACTCTAAGTACCACAATACATCAAAATTACTTTATTTATCATTTAATATGGTTTAGATAATAATTAACATTCAAATTACTCAATTTATATTGATTACACATTTAGTTGATCAATTTATTGTCTGTTGTAAACAAATTACTGCGTAACTATACAGAATCGTAACCAAAATCAACTCTAAGTACCACAATAAAACAAAATTATTTTGTGTATCATTTAAGATGGTTTAGATAATAATTAACATTCAAATTACTCAATTAATATTGACTGCATGGTTAATTGATCAATTTTCATCTATTACGAACAAATTATTATGTAATTGTATGTCACTCCCTGAGAGGGTACCCAAGACGTGGCGAGTACCCAGAGACAATTGCTAGTTCCCAAGCAAACCACTTGGCCTCATCACAATGATTCAATCAATACACTCTACTAATCAACGAAAGACATAAGAAAGTAAATAGACACATCTATCTAATCTCAAAATAATATAATAAATGAAAGGCTAGTAGAAAGAACTAGCTCAACAAGTCTTAACAATCAACATTGAACTCTAGTTTATGAAGTCTCTATCACTTGATAGTGGTGCCAATGACAGACTCATGGCTACCTCAAATCAAAAATAAGCTATCAAGTCTAACTCTATAAGCAAGATGAAATAATCATAATGAATCCTCCGAAGTAGGGGAGGCTCACCAATCAGATGAACGTCCTAGATCCTAAACGATGTACTTGTTGACGATCTCTAATCCCTGTATCTGCATCATAAAATAATGCAGAACCCAGTGGTGTCAATATATGGAATGTAAAATATGTAAAATAGTTGAATGAAACTGAAACAAGTAGAATAATAATAAACAACATCCAACTCAGAAAAATCAGCTATCAACATGTTAAATGACAAGTGACCCATCAATCATTAACCAATCAAACCTCATCAATCAAATCAGACTCAACTCAACAGAACTCAATTCAACTCATCTCATCTCATCTTGACTCAGAGTACTCAAGGTGAGAACTTTCTGGGAGTTTCTCTTATCCGACAATAATTACTTTTGAGTTAGTGACTGTACAACAATCACGCTGATGTTGCCACTGCCGTTTCATGCTTGCCAGGTAGAGAACGAATCAAACCATAATGGGCAAGTCCAAAATGGAGACAACAATCCATAAGTCCTCTATTGTTTTAGGGACTTCTAATCAGAGGGGACCTCAACATAATGTGACATGATGGTTCTAATCTTCACCTACGCTTGGCTACATAGTTTGACGAGTGTGAGTTAGATTAACTTTTACTCTTTTAGTGCTCGATACTCCTCCCAATACTCAATGCTCATAAGACAATCCATCTAATCAAATCATCTCAATCTATTCATCTGATATCGGCCTCATAGAGGCACTCATCATTCAATCAATCTTGTAGAGACTCTCATCATCTCATCAATCATTAGCTTAATCAATAGATTAATCATTATAAAACAATCAAATGGACAAATAATTAGAGTTCATTTGTGGAGACTCATGGGACCATCAAGT
>JAOTQJ010064681.1:32839-47907 GCA_025642045.1 Solanum sejunctum | reverse complement strand
AATTCAAAATTTGATTAATTTATTGGAATTGATAAAATTAGAGGTTCATAAAGAAATTAAGTCTATATACCACGTTCAAATTACTGGCATTATTATTACTGATCAATAAAATTCGAAAAAATCCATAATCTGTAAAATAAAGAAAGGGGAAATTCGTTTATGGTAAAAAATTCTGTCATTTCAGTTATTTCTCAAGAAGAAAAGAAAGGATCTGTTGAATTTCAAGTATTCAATTTCACCAATAAGATACAGAGACTTACTTCACATTTAGAATTGCATAAAAAAGACTATTTATCTCAGAGAGGTTTGAAGAAAATTTTGGGAAAACGTCAACGACTGCTAGCTTATTTGGCAAAAAAAAATAGAGTACGTTATAAAGAATTAATTAATCAATTAGTCATTCGAGAGACAAAAACTGGTGTTTTCTCACTACTTAGCTACTTTTCTTTTACCCTTGCCTTGCACCACTTTTTGAGGTCGTTGAGATCTTCTTTCCACACTATCGGGGGCTATGACAACCCCCCCCCCCTCCAGCTGCTCTAGATCCATCTCTAGTTACCTATTCCTTGGGTTTACCCATTCTTGCACTATAATGAACTCCAAATAACTTTTGAGAGGCATTGGTAAGACAATCAAGTGCAAGAATTGATCATATAAGAAATATGCAGAGTAGACAGTTCAACTAGACCACGGATCATGATCAGAAAATCATTCAGCTGATTCGACAATCAAAAACACCATCACCTTTTTACACTGATTTCAGACTAAAAGACACTGCTACTTCCGACAACACTTATGCTCATTCTATGATAAGCCAAATTGATTTGGTGGTGAAAAAGGGTCATCATCGAAAGTTGCAGCAATCACTTAAGAAGAACAATTAATTAAGGTAGTGCATATGATAATTAGGCGCATCTCCGACTGCACTTAGGTGGTCAAAATGACCTTCGCCTGTAGTGACTGGCAAGGTTCATCCATTTACTCACACTTCAATGATTTCACAGATCATATAGATGAAAGTCACATACTAACCCACCACAACACATCAATGCACGTTTAACTATTGATTATCATTATCACTTGGTCTCTATGGTTATACACTCAATCAAATGAAGATTTACCCTTAAGAATGACATCACCCAATCTATCATAAGGCAAGTTCAATAGCTTAAAGGAGATCAAGGGTTACTCAGATTTCACCCATAGCCTATAGGAACAATCAATCCAACAAGCAAGTATTTCAAGAACATATACATGTGATTATGCCGCCATCGTAATTGAACACATTCAAGCATGATAACAAGTATAATATTGGGGCAATACACATCAAAACTCCATCATTGTTCAAGAAACCCTTCATTCATGAGCCTAACCTAAATCACATACACCCCCAATTTCAACATTTACTAAAGGATTCCAAAAGCCATAATAAATCATTCATTTTTGTAACATAGGTTTTCAAAATAACCCTAATGATGTTCCCACTCAGATTTCAATAATATTTTCAAACCCTAAAGCATGATTATCACATTACAAACCCTGATCAACTTCATAAACAATGCCCTTCATTAAAAGAACTAAAACAAGGGCAGAAAACATACCTTTTCAATGGTGAGATACAATGAAATCTTCAATAGTTCCTTTTGATGAATATCTTCAGGCCTTTTTGTGAAAATTTTCCAAAGAAAAGCAAAGAGAGGGTTTGTCCATGCAAGAGAAGTTAAAAGGAGGGAACATGGAAAGTAAAAGGCCCAAGGTATTTGAAAAGCCTTAAGTAGGTCGGCAAGTGTACGTATTCGGTGACACCAAACCACATCGCCCAGCACGATTGGCGTTGCGCTGAGTGCCCTACGGACCATCCTTTTTTACAATGAGCATGCCTTGACTTTCATCTTGATAAGTGGTAGCATTGACCATCACCAACTAGTTTTAGTGATTCTCGAGTTGATATTTTGTTCGCCAAATTTGATAGCACCTCAAGAGTCACCTCTCGACTTGAAAGACAATTGATGTTGCCCAAGCTACACCTCCTTTTTGAAGGCTAACATAGTCATTGTCAAGATATATGACCTAACCAAGGCTAGGGTCAAGCCACAGAGAATATGGTAGGCTTGGAAGAATTTAATGCAATTCCAGTGCATTAACCTACTTATCTTCCCGAAGGAGGGGGTTTGTAACAACTATGAAAAGTAATCCTAAACTAAGACAATTGTAAAATCAGTATGGAAAGTAACTAGGGTATTGTATTCCCAATAATACTCTAACTCGGTATTACCAAATAATCGTATTCTTTTCAAGTGTGTAGCATGTTGAACGGTAAGTTAAGTTTACCAAATCATTTCATCTAGGCGAGAGGTAAATTTTACTGCATGATTTGATCCATCCTCATAGTTTGATATTATCAACCCTTACCTATTATTCCAGTACAACCTCCCCTTGGCCTAGTTTGGTTGATTACACAAAAAGCATCAATCGAGTCTTGTTAATAATATCTTTTTCTATTTATTACTATCTTGATTTAGTAAGTTACACTAGGTGAATTCTAAGGTTAGCCACCATTAAAAAGTATTCAAATCAAAGAGAATTAATTATACATGCATGCACACTTTTCAAGAATTATGAATTATCCTATTTTATCTTTTTAGTTCTTCATGGTTCCCACAACCCTAGTTGTGGATTTAGCTACTCATGATCGGTGTAGATGCAAGAGTCATGAATTTGAATAACATAATTAAGAACTTACATGAGAGAATTAAGCATAATAAATTTAAGCTATTCACCAAGAATCACAAGATTGAATTAAAAGTACAAAATAATATTTCACTACTGTTTCTGTCAAGCTTTATACTATTCTCTACTATTTTGTAATATTTCTTATGAAAATAACCTAAAAAATCTATTTATAGTCTTTAAAATACAAAATCAAAACTAAATAGTATAGTTGGGTCGGCAAGGTTTACGGTCACTTCTGTGGGCTGTATAATGTTTTACTGCCCATAGTTGGGGCTTCATGGATTTCATCTTCGATTCTGCGGGTTAACTTCTACAACACTAGTCTGCGGGCCTTATAAAGTTTTATGGCCTGTAAAGGATTTTGTCTGCTAACTTTCAGTAATTCCTACGGCCCGTAAAGGGTTTTGTCTGCTAACTTTTCAGCAGTTCCCCACTTTTTGATCCTCAAGGCTTGACACCAAGTCTATGGCTCATAAATTCTTACTTGGCACATCTCCATGTTTATAGACTTAACTTTAGAACATCTCTCTTCACTAGAATTTTGTATAAAATCAAATGTACGGCCCGTGGAATTCTCTACAACCCGTAAAAGGTTTGTGAAAACTCAGCTTCTACAAAATTTACACACTTAGTCCAAAATTATGCCAACCCTATAATCCTACAAAACAAACATCAAAACACATCAAATGTACTAACATCACTTAGAGAAGACATAAAATTCTAAGTTTTTAATCATCAAATGTGTTGTATTTTGATAACACGTCAGTGGTCAAACTGATGGTCGCCAACATGACTCAGTGATACGCGGAGTATTCCAACTTGGTCGTCCATCTCAACTCTGTACTCCATTTCTCTTCTTCAATCTTATATAGTTCCACAACTTTTATTCAAACTAGAAAGCAGTAAAATACTCATATTGGATTTCCTCGTAAGCAGTGGCTTAGCTAACGTCGTGGCATGATGTTATTCCTCTTCCCTTCAAATTACTATCAATTGTCCCATTAATAACAATACCCTAGGATCACAATTTTAAAGCTTTTCATATGTTGAAAATAACCACCTCAGCATTAACTCCAAATGTTACATCTCCACTCTCAACATCTACCACAACTTGTCTGGTGGCCAAGAATGGACTTCTAAAGATTATTGGCATATTCGTATCCACCTCGCAATCTAAAATCACAAAATCTACAAGAAGAATGAATTTATCGAATTTTACCAATACATCATGTAAAATTTTCATTGGTCATTTGATAGACCGATCAGCCTTGAGTAGTTGTATTGTGGTTGGTGAAGGGGTCTCCAAGTCTAATTCCCTAAATATGGCTAGTGGCATGAGATTTATACTTGCCCCTAAATCACTTGGAGCTTTACTGAATTTTGATGCTCCTATTCTGCATGGAATGGTGAATGCCCCTGGGTCTTCCTTCTTTGCCACTAATTTTTGTGTCAAGATTACACTGTAGTTGTAAAACACTTCAATTGTCTCACACTCAAGAGCCCTTTTCTTCATCACCAATTTTTTCATGAACCTTACATACCTAGGCATTTCAATCAATGCTTTCATAAGTAAAACATTTATTGACAATGAGTTGAACATAGAAAGGAATTTTTGAAACTTAGCATCCTCTTATTTCTTCTTTAACCTTTGTGGGAATGGAGGATCAACTTTGGCTTGAGGTGCTTTCAACCACATAGCTGGATTTTAATTTTTAGGGAGTGTTTTCTTGGCATTCACTTCATTATCACTACTCTTCTCCTGCTTATTAGCCTCGTGACTACCAAGAAAATCACTATCTTCAACTTGAGACTCATGTTCATCATCTTCAATCATAATCACATCTTCTTTTTCTTCCATCTCTTTTAAGCCTTCTTCAACAATGAGCGTTGATCTAGTGCCTTCAATCACTTTTCCACTACGAGTAGTTATGGCTACACACTACTGATCATTCCCTTTTGGATTAGCCACTGTGTCACTAGGTAGACCTCCTTTTGGACGTTGATTTAGATGAGCTGAAATATTTCCAAATTGAGTCTCCAAATGCTAATAGATGTTGAATGAGACATCACAGTTGAGTCTTCATGTGATTGTACCTATTGATGCACTATGATTTTTATATGACATTAACATGTAGGTTTTCAATATATTTCCTTTATATTGCATGTATGCATACTTAGTACATTCAAGCATACTAATATACACTCTATGTCTGCATTATATCACAATGCAATTGCAGGTGCTCCTATCATCCATTTTCATGGCTAGATCTAGATACTTAGATAATCCCAATTGGGTTAGTTCTCATGCTTCAAGGAAAAGGCCTTCTATCTTATTCTTCATGTCATTTTTATGAATTAGAGATAACATTTTTTTATGTTAAACGTAAGTCAGGACCTGCCCCATCTTATGTTATGAGTTAACAACATTTATTGGACCTAGGTAATTGATTCAGTTTTCATACTTGTAGCTATTATGCTATGATCTTCCTCATGTTATGAGCTATGATAAGTATATGCTTCCACTTTTGCATCCTCCTTGATCTATCTTAAATACTTGATTGTATGGTAATGGGTTAGTTTAGGCTTCCTTTGTGGATCTCATTCACCGTGTTACGGCTTGGTCCTAGGCTTGGATCGTGGTAATAAACAAGACTAAAATAGTTACATAATAAAATCAGAGAGAGAATGTCAGTGTAATTTGAGGAGCATATGTTCGTAAACAAAGAATAATTAAGCGAAATATACAAAAAGAAATGAAATTTTTCTGTGTGAAATATCAATGTGATCACCCTGACCCAAAAAAAGTAAAAGAAATTTAATCGAGAAAATATGGTTTTTATCGGATGAAGCAGACAAATTCTACGGAGGAAAATAGGTGGGGAAAATAAGTATAACAAAAGTAATACTCTCTTAGATGATTTAATTTAAAATAGTGTTAACTAGATCAATAAGTGGGGCAGAATTTTATATGCACAAACAAATAAATGTTGCGTATTTAATTAAATATGTTATAATGTTACATTGATTGAAGAGTTATTTAACTTAGAATATAATATTAGGGGTAAATTTAATTCTACAAGTTAAGCCAGTAGATAAAAGTAGGATAAATTAATCCTACAGAGAAATATTTTTTGAATCATTTCTAATATACTAGGTCTTTGACATGATTGCAAGTATATATCAAGTTGCACAATATGTGGCATAGGAAAATGATATCAATATCAAATTTACAATTTCTTAACTAAACAATAAGATTAATAAAGCAATGATACCACAAAAGAAACCTTCAAAAATAAGCAGCAACACTAAATTTGAAAGCTACAAATTTGAAAGTCCCATGAGCTTTGCACTCCATGACCTTGTAGGCATGTAACGCAATTTCCACGAACATTGACATTTCAAAGTATTTCCTAGTTAGAGAAGAAATAAAGAATTATTATTCTTGGTTTGTTACTTTTATTCTTATTACTTTCTAAATACATATTTTTTAGTTTTAGTATTACTTGATGTATTTTTTTCTTTAATTATAACATTACTTCCCTTTTTCATTATTTTCAGTATGATTCTTCACTACTATTTTTGCTTTATATATTTATTTTTTACATGTGTAATTACTTGAATCAAGTATCTATTAGAAATAGTAACTCTGCCTATACAAGATCTGAAAAAGTTTGTGTGCATATCACCCTCTCTATACCCCACTAATTATGACGTGGGTATATTATTATTTTTACCACCACCACCCCCTCCTCAATTGTGATATTTTGGTAGGTATGTTATTATTGTTGCCCTCCTCTCCACAAATTGTGACATTTTAGTGGGTATGTGTAACACCTCTCAATGTAGCTCAAAAAGACCCGATGAAGTATTTCTTGAATATCTTGAAATTCGTGTGCTATTTCACAAATCAAACTTTGTATTCTTATTTAGGAGGCGAAATTATTTAGGAAAGGGGTCACCTTCAATTTTTAGGTCAACAATATCGAAAATAATTTTTCGAGTGAAATTGGACAAACCAGTAGGGTGCGAAAAGTACGTGTCGCGCCCCTGGTCTAGCTTAGTACAAATTTTTTGGAGGTCATTTCTTGCCTGAAAAGTTAGTTGGGACCTATCCCAACCTTAATATACGTAAATACATAAAATCTCTCTCATTTTTAGACCTAATCCTCTCTCTAAATACCCCTAAATTCTCTCAAAACTTCTCTCCGAAAATTCTCCATTAAATCTCTCAAATTCCATGTGGATCAACCCTTCGCCATTGAAGACAAAGATCATAAAAAAAGGATTCTCAAAGTTTTCAAGTCTTCTTCTTCAAGTTTCAAAGACCAAAGGTATGTGGGTTTCTTCATCCATAGATTCTTCCACCCGTGGAGTCGCAAACCTAATTTTACAAGTATCTTCAAGTTTTCATGTTGATTTCTTATGGGCTATTCCTAATTACCCTATTAAGTATGAACCATATTAGAATCTTCATCTAATTGCACCAAATTGCATGAATTGATTTCAAGGGTTTTTAATTATAACCTATTTCATGATTATGAAGTTATGAAATTTATGTAGTTAGGATTAAATTGATGATTTTATGAGATGAATTTCATGATTATATATCTAAGTACGAAAGATGATATGTATGATTGTGGTGGGCATCTAAGGAAGATTTAAATTGATAATTTTCATTACAATGATGCGTAGTCCTCTTAAGTTACATGATTTAAAGTTTGTATACATGTGATCCACCCAATCATCATATCAAACTCATGAAAGGAATATAATCTCCAAAGATAAGGGTTCAATTCAAGTTATGAAAGCTTATAAAAATTAAAGTTACCTTGTTTTGAATCCTTTAAAGTTATGTTATGTTAAGCTGAGCTACTCATATATATATATATAATGTTAAAATTATGTGTTTAAGTTTATAATGATTATGATTACACATATGTTTTCAAATGTATTCCGTGGAAATGACATAGAACTGAATGCGATTAGGAGGTGGGGGCTAGACCTGAGGGGTCTTTATATATAGTCTCCTCTTCTCATTAACTATGTGTCACCATAGTCACCCTTGTAGGCTAAGCTTAGGCTACTGGATCCACCTAAGCTATTATATTCATGAAAGATGCAATCACGAAGTTAGTAAGTTATGGAATACTACCTTGGCAAGTAGATCCCTCTTTTACCAATTAGTTCATTAGCCTTTTTCTAATGAAAGGAGCGCATTGGCCTTTTTCAATGGAAGGAGTTCATTGGATTCCATATAGTAGCTCACATGTTTTATAATGGTTATGGTCTTCTCCCATATATGTATGATATTATGAAGTTATATTTTACATAATTTTTCATTCAAGCATACTCATGCATGTCATATTGAGCTTGTATTCTCATGTATATAAGTATGTATCTTATTTATGAAGCTTATTATCTATTATTTTATTGCACCCCACATACTAGTACATTCCAAGTACTAATATATACTTGTGATTTCATGATCTAACCATCTATAGATAGGAGCTCCTATTAATCTTCTTCCATGTGGCTAGCTTGGCTTCGTGAAGATTGTTATTGTGGTGAGTCCTCTATTTTGAGGATAATATCCTACTTCTATCTTGCTTATGTTGAGATACTAGACTTTTCTTTCTATGTTGAGGGTGAGCCTTGGACATGTTTTGGCACCCATCTTATTTATACTTAGAAGTATTATAGATATCATTATATGATATGATATGTACTCACTATATTATGTTGAGCTTTTATGGAAACTTATCCTTGAAGTCCCTATCCGCTATACGATGCTATTTAAATGTTATTGATGATGGAAAGTGATGAAAGTTCTAAGTTCCTATTTCCCACTAGCTTGATTCATACTTACCCTCCCCTTAGACATTATTGCTATATGATTCATGTACATCCCTTTCCTATATTCATCCCCATAGCATGATCCATAAGCCCATATTCCCTTGGAATTAATTGTTGAATACTTATTTTATATTTCACAACCAAAAATGTGCAAATGATATGCTAAGAAGCTTTCTTGTCTTGCCTTCGGGTTTCTCATTCATTGTGTCAAGTCTATCCCCTAGAACTGGATCATGACAAGCTTGGTATCAGAGTACTAGATTTGTAAATGGTCCTAGGAAATCTAGCACACTATGTCGAGTAGAGTCTTATTCATGGGTGTGAAGTGCATCACATCTATGAATCGGAGGATATGATGCATTTTAAGAAATGTTTCAAAATGATTCATGTCATGACATTAGAAGTACCTAAAGTTATTCCTCTTTCTAACGACACCCTCTTTGTCATTTTTAGAAAATGCCATCAAGAAAAGCACCTTTTCCAAGGGGTGAGACTGAAGATCAAGCACCTCTTGAGCAATAAGAGGAGAATATTTCTCATGTAGAGTTTAGAAATGCTTTCACTATGTTGTCCTAAGTTTTGGCCAATGAAGCTAATAAAGAGGTTATTATTGCTCCTCAAGCAGCTACCTCAATGACAAGAGTTTGTGATTTCTGGAGGATGAATCTATCAGAGTTCCCTGGATCGAAAGTTTATAAGGACCCGACTAAATTTCTTGATGAGGCTTCATAGAATTGTAGCCATGATTGTTATGTCATCGGTGTAGAAGGCCAAGCTTGTGGATTAGCAATTGAAAGGGGTGGCAAAGGTTTGGTATTATTAATATGTTGAAGAAATAGGTAAGGAAATGAGCCACTTTGGTTGAGAATAATTCAAAGCGATATTTTTTGATAGATTCTTTCCGTTAGAGTTGAGGGACACCAAAGTGCAAGAGTTCATAAACATCAAGTAAGGGCACATTAGTAGGAAAGAGTATTCTCTCAAGTTCATAAAGCTCTCCAAGTATGCTCTATACATGATATCAGATCAAAGGGCTAGGATAAGTAAATTCATATCTGGTTTTTCAGACATGGTCTCCAAAGAGTACATGATGACTATGCTTCTTAAAATAAACTAGATATCTTCCTCCTAATGACCAATGGAGAACAAATTGAAGATGAGAAAATGAGGGAAAGGTCTAGGGAGTCTAAGAGAGCTAGAATGGATGGTGCTGGATTCTTCAATAAAGGGAGTGGTGGCCATGCTAAATTCCAAGATAATCACAAGCAAGAAAATGAAGGGTCCACTAACACTCCTCCTCTTAAGTTCAAGAAAGATAAAGAGACTAATCCAAATACCCAAGAAGGTCTTGGTATACAAGCTTATCCAAAGTGTGCAAAGTGTGCAAAGTGCGGGAAGCTCCATAAGCGTCAATGTCTAGCCAGCTCTAGTGTTTCGTTCACATGTGGTAAACTTAGACATCTTGAAAAGGATTGTAGGAGTTATAATTCAAAGCCTCAAGGCAAAGGTGGACAAGAACAAGGATCCGCAAAAGCTAATAGGTTCTATGCTCTTCATGATTCGCAAGATGTGGAAGAAGCCCTAAATATTGTTACCAATATGTTGATAGTTTGTGATTTTGATGCTTATGCACTTGTAAATTTGGGGGAAAATTTATCTTTTTTGTCACACAATTTCTTGCTAGTAGATTTCATGTATCTCGCAAAACTCTTGTTGAGCCTTTTAAAGTTAGCACTCCCATTAGTGAGTCCCTCGTTGCACAAAAAGTTTATAGAGGTTGTCATGTGTCCATCATGCATAAAGTCATTCCTTGTTATTCAATGGATCTTTCTATTGTAGATTTTGATATCATACTTGGAATGGATTGGTTGCATGCATCTTATACCTCCATAGATTATTGAACCTTTATTGCTAAGTTCTAATTTTTAAATGAGCCTACTCTTCAGTTGAAGGGTGCTAATTTTTCATTTAAAGGCTGATTTATTTCTTATCTAAAATCTAGTAAAATGATTTCTAAGGAGTGTATCTACCATTTAGAAAGGGTTAGAGATGTTATATTTGAAAATTCGTGTCTTCAGTCGATTTTTATAGTCAATGAGTTTACCAATGTGTTTCCTAAAGAGTTGCTCAGTGTCCCTCCCAGAAGAGAGAGATTTTTTAATAGATCTTTTACTCGGTGCCCAACATATATCAATCCCTCCTTATAGAATGGCTCCATTGGAGTTAAAGGAACTAAAGGAGCAGATGAAGGATTTGCTAGAAAAGGGATTTATCAGATTTAGTAAATTCCCATGGGGTGCTTGGTATTGTTTGTAAAGAAGAAGGATGAGTCATTCTGAATGTATATCAAATTTAACAAGGTTATCACCAAGAACAAGCATCCACTCCTAAGGATCAATGACCTATTTGATCAATTACAAGGGGATATGCACTTTTTTTAAAATTAATTTATGGTCTGACTATCATAAATTAAGGGTAAGGGAATTTGATACTCCCAAAACATCATTTCAGAAGAGGTATGGACACTTTGAGTTTGTGATCATGCCATTTGAGTTAACCAATGCACCAAATATCTTTATGGACCTTATGAATAGGTTGTTAAATCCCTATCTTGGTATATTTATGGTAGTGTTCATTGATGATATTTTAGTTTATTCATAGGAAGAAAAAGATCACAAAGAGCATTTGAGGTAGTCTTACAAACCTTGAGAGATGAGAAGTTATATGTCAAGTTTAACAAATGTGAATTTTGATTGAAAGAGGTTGCATTTCTTGGGAATATTGTGTCTAGTGATAGCATAAAAGTTGATCTCATTAAGATGGAAGTGGTGATAAATTTACTAAGGCCATTGATTCCTATAAACATTAGGAGTTTCTTGGACCTATCTAGTTATTATAGAAGATTTGTTGAAGGGTTTTCCTCCATTTTGTCTCTATTGACTAAGTTAACTTAAAAGAAAGGGAAGTTTGTGTGGACAAATGAATGTGAGAAAAGCTTTCAAACTTTGAAAGATAAGTTGACTTTGGCTCAAATTTTGACATTGTCGAAAGGTACTGATGGATTTGTTGTATATTGTCATGCCTCAAGAATTGATTTGGGGTGTGTGTTGATGCAAAATGATAAGGTGATTGCTTACACCTCAAGGAAACTAAAGGTGCATGAGAAAAATTATCCAACACATGATCTTGAACTAGCAACCGTGGTATTTGCATTGAAGTTATGGCATCATTATTTGTATGGATCCATATTGATGTGTTTCCCGATCATAAGAGTCTCTAATATGTGTTTACACAAAGATATCTCAATCTAAGGCAAAAAAGATGGTTGAAACTTCTAAAGAATTATGACATGAGTGTGAAGTATCACCCGAGCAATGCTAATGTTGCAGTTGATGCACTTAGTAGAATGTCCAGGGGAAGTGTGTCATAACTTGAGAATGATGGGAAGAGCGAACTAGCAAAGGGTTACATAGATTAGCTAGATTGGGGTTAAAGTTGAGTGAGGCTAAGAATAGTGGTAAATAGATATAAATCATCATAGATTGAGGATGTTAAGTCTAAATATATTCTTGATCACTCTTTAATTGAATTGAAGGCCTTGGTGAAGGAAGGACAGATACAGGTCTTCTGACAAGGTGGAGCTGGGGTGTTTCTTTATCAGGGGAGATTATGTGTGTCGGGCGTTGATGGTTTGAGAAGTTGATATTGCAAGAGACTCACAACTCTTCCTATTCTATTCATCCTGATTATGCTAAAATATATAAAAATTTGAGAAAAGTATATTGGTCAAATGGAATGAAGAAAGACATTGCTAAATTTATGGTCGAATGCTCCAATTGTCAACAAGTTAAGGTAGAACATCAAAGATCAAGTTGTTTGACTCAGGATAGAGAGATTCTTACTCAGTAGTGGGAAGAGATTAATATAAATTTTGTAGTGGGCCTACATAAGACTAAGAGACACTTTGATTGTATATAGGTAATAGTAGATCAGATGATCAAATCGGCTCATTTCCTGCTGGTTAAGATCACTTTTGCTGTCGAAGATTATGCTATGTTATATAATCGCAAGTAGTAAGGTTGTATGGGATTCCATTGTCCATCATTTTTAGATAGTGGTACTCAAATTTCCTCTCAATTTTGGAAGTCATTTCAAAGAGTTCTTGGTACTAAGGTGAAATTAAGTACCGAATTCCATCCTCAAACTGATGGTCAAGCCAAAAGAACAATTCAAACATTGGAAGACATGTTAAGAGCTTGTGTCTTGAAATTCAAAGGAAGTTGAGATGATTACCTACCTCTCATCAAATTTACCACAACAATAGTTTTCACTCAAGCATGATGGCAACATTTGAGGCTCTATATGGGAGAAGATGTAGGTCACCAATGGGATGGTTAGAAGTTGAAAAAATTGCCTTTATTGGATCAGATTTGGTTATGAATACCATAGAGAAAGTAAGACTCATAAGAGAAAGATTGAAGACGGTCCAAAGTAGATAAAAGTCCCACTCCGATGTGAGGAGAAGAGACTTTGAGTTTAATATTGATCTTTTAGCTTACTTGAAAATGTCACCTATGAAAGGTGTGGTACAATTTGGTAAGAAAGAAAATTTAAGCCCCAGGTATATAGGGCCTTATAAGATTATGATAAGGCTTGGTAAGGTGGCATATGAGTTAGAGTTGCCATTGGAGATGAACACAATTCATTCGGTTTTTCATGTATCAATGTTGAGGAAGTTCATAGGGGATCCAAGTTCCATAGTTCTATTGGAAGATGTGAATACCGAAGAGAATTTGATTTATGAAGGAGTTCTGGTAGAGATACTAGATAGACAAGTGAAGAGATTGAAGAACAAGGATGTAGCATCCAAAGTCCTTTGGACGAACCAACAAGTTGAAAGTGTAACTTAGGAAGTGGAAGCGAACATGATGAAATGATATCCCTATCTTTTCAACTCTACCCAAGCCTAAGGTATTAAGACAATCATGTTCAAGATATTAAGTCATGTAATTCAGCCCTTGGAGTAAAGTTGCATGCATTCATACTCATGGTATCATGTTTTAAAGGCATTTTCATGAATAAGATTGAGCTTTTATGAAAATGACATTTACATTGCATTGTTGCATTTATATTAGTATTGAAAAGTATCACGTCATTCCTCTCAAGAATAGTTTCATTACATTCTAGGACATATGTTCCCAAGAGAGAGATATTGTAACAACTCTCCACATAGCTTGGAAAGACCCTATGATGTATTTCTTGAATATCTTAAAGTCTGTGCGTTATTTTGCAAGTCACAATCCCGATCCAGGTAGTGTTAAATAGGAAAAGGGAATGGTTAATAGAATTCGATGTTGTATTTTCATCTAATCAACCACCCGGCCAAGGAGAGGTTGTCTGGGACATTGGATAACGGTTAGTTTGGCACACTATCAAGTCTCGCCTCCGTTTAGCTGACAAACTTAAGCTAAGCAAGTAGGTGACTCACCTGTTAGCTTCTTAAGTCCTACAAGCACCTCAATTCTCTTACTTCATTTAAGTCCATGATCTCCTCAATTTGACACAAAACATGTATACACTCGACCCTCTTAAGCGTTAGACGCACCTATCCCCCTATAACATGAGATTCGAACACTTTTAAAAACGGGCGCTAATTTGACCAAATCATATCATGTTTCATTTGCATTGTATTGGTATTGTAAGGTGTGGGATATTACACATTTTTGGTGCATAAATATTAATTAAAAAAATTTGGTATAAAGTGTCAAGTTATATAGACTGAAAACATTAAACTGTTTAATCAAATATAATCAGCATAAACTATGTATATATGTAGTGTCAAACACAAATATAATTGGTAAAGTGTTAATTTGTTGGTGTTTATTATTGATATCAATACGTATATTTTATCTAGATATTGTATATAACAGATTTTATAATGAATACAGTAAAAAAAAATAGGAGTGCAAATTTATAATAATTCAAAAAACGTTTATAAAAGTGTATAATCTTTATCGATAAATTCATGCAAGTGTTACAATATTATAGATTGAAACATTAAACTATTTACAATAGATGAACAATGCAATTTATATATTTAGCGGTGTCAAACTAAATTTATAAACTATATTCTAATACATTTAGAACAGAATTTAAAAAAAAAAAGTAATCATAGTAATAAATTTCAAATAGAGCGTCCAACATTTTAAGCAAAAAAAAAAAACAGAACTAAAAATGTCAGGCTGTCATCTATCCAGCAACTGATTTTGTTGATGTTCGTCTTGAAATTTTAATATATTTGGAGCATATTCTTTTAAAATACGTGGACCACCAAACTTATTGACAACTGTCTCCGTGAATGCATCAAATAATATATTTGCATGCCATAAATAATGCAAACTGTAAACATAACATATATGCACATTACAACAAATTCAAATTAAATTTATTCCACTCGTAAATTTAATGTGCATGCTCATATA
>JAOTQJ010064681.1:0-32739 GCA_025642045.1 Solanum sejunctum | reverse complement strand
ACATAACATATATGCACATTACAACAAATTCAAATTAAATTTATTCCACTCGTAAATTTAATGTGCATGCTCATATAAGGTAGAAAAATCATACAAGTAATCCACAACATACCAATTTCATATTCAATTCATGTCACCTACAAACTTAATATAAATAGTCGGTGACTAATGTAGGATTCAAAAAATACACTAAAATCATGCCAATACTGTCAATTATTAAATACATGTATATTTTATACATAATTAAAATAAAACTTAAATAGGACACATATTGTAATATAAATTTACTAATTTCATATCAAATGCAAGGTCCAAAAAAATCCAATTCATATCAAATACTTGTCAACCATAACAAATCGTCCATATTCATACAAATTTCATAGCAATTTATACAATAAACATTTGACACACTATAATTGAGTTTATACCAGAATTACATCAAATATAAACACTCAAACTAATATATTTTTTATATCAAAATAATACGAACAATAAACATAACGCATAAGTAAATGCACGTTACATCAAATTGATATCAATTTTGTTCCACTTATAAACTTAATGTGCATACTCATAAAAATTCAACGAATATTAAATTTATGTAAAATTACGTCAATAATAGAAAGTCAAAAGCCAATTTACATCTTATTATTTAAAATTTGTTTAAATTTAATTTATCGCTTGTATTTAAATAAAATAATATTTGTTTCTCAAAAATCGCATGTACAAAAAAAATGAGATTGAGTAAATGCTAATATAAGTACACAAAAAAAATGTATTAATAGGATATATATAAGAAACTAATGAAATATATTTTTGAAAAACATTAATACCATAAAGACTAACATGAAACGGATACTTCATTTGGAAGAGATTCCACCATCTTCTCCTTCCCTTTTTTGCCCCTTTTTGCTTGAAGAAGTCAGATTGTTCATTATTTAACGGGTGTTTCATTTTTTTTGCCTAGTGTATCATTGTTCTTCATCGGAGTTTGTGTTAAGATTTGAAAACTTGATAGTTCCACCTCAACATGCATTTCATCATCAACAAACTTTAAGGCTCTTTCTAAATGTAAACGCAATTTTATGATTGTTATCCATGGTCTTCAAATTGTTGATTGCACAGACCGAAGGAGATGAACGATATCAGAAGATGAAAGAGTTGGAAAGAAAACAAATACTTCAAATTCTGCAGGAGGAATATGGAAGTGTTGGAAAAAGAAGTAATTTTAAGATATTTGGGAGACAGGAATTTGGAGAAAATAAAGAATATGACAATAATATCCCCAAATTAAGTGATTGATGAAAAAAAAAGTGAGCTGTCATTTTTCTTTAAGTTGGAGCTTCTTATGTGGCAGCATCCACTAATTCGGAACTGAATTTGAAAGCCATATTTCGACCCGGACGTTTTCAGGATATTACGATTTCATAAACATAAAAAATAAAAATTTAAATATTATTTAAATTAAAATAGAATTATTATAACCCATAATAATGACTTATTAGTAGTAATTATTAAATAGTAGATTTAAATATTGTAATTTACACTCTTAAATATATACTGGAGGTGATTTTTCCAAAGAATAAGTAAAAGAATCCAACATTTTCCTTCACAGCGAACACTCCCTATATTATTAGTCCTTACTCCTTCCCAACTGAGATAAGGTGTGTGTAATGAATCCATATTGTATTTGTACGGATAATAGGAATTACACGTACAAATATAAGAGTTTATCATTATAATCACTCCAAACTAGTAACAAATCTTTCAAGGGAAGAAGCAGAAATAAAAAGGAAGAATGGAGGGAGGTTCGAGAATTAATCTAAACAACTAAGAAATAAAGAGATGACTCATAAGCATAAACCTAATTGAGTATTTTCCTCTTCTATATATTGGTCTCTTCCTGGGATCCCAAATATAATTTGACATCTTCTCACATGGGTCCTCCATCTTAGTTATATTCATAACAATTCTCCCGCCCTCGAAAAGAACCTTGTCCTCAAGGTTCAAGTACAACATCATTATTGCAGGAATTGGAACGTACTTCGCGTTAAGAACAAATTTTTTGGCACAAGTATCATTCCAGTACATTCTTGTAACTATTGCACTATTTGTTTTCACTTATAAGACATCACCAGCAATTCTTATTGATGCCAATGTCAAAGCCATCTTGGTAGCAAGATCAAAGGCCCTTTCACTATGTGGACATTCTCTTAGTTCAGTGAATGCAACCAAAGCATGAAGATGCATAGCCATACAACGAATTTTGAGACATGCACATATTACTCTTCCCAGGCACTGCAGCCATGTGATAATGTCAAAGCACAATGATTTACTAAGAAGGTTGACATCACCCACAGGAACAACGGACATACTTTCAATATCTATAATGTCTACCTTCGAAGAAGTAGGTGGAAGGATCTGCAAAAATATAGGGCACCTTGCCCGAGCTCCACATTAGTCCCTTCCTTTTCAAGCCCATGATTCGTGATACCAGCTGGATCGATTACTCCTAAAACTGTGTCGAGCATAAACCCATAAACACCTCTGCTGTACAATGGATATTTCAGCTCAGATATATTTCTCTTTTGCACAACCCACAACATATCGTCCATACATTGCAAAAGTACCTGTTGCAACAACTCCTTATCATGGAAAATCCAAATTAGCTTTTCTGACTCGGTACAATAGCATGGATAGAGAATACTGTCATACTGATGTCTCTCAATCAAAAAGGCATCAAGTTTTAGAAGCATCAGTTCCTCGCTGACTTGTGGGGAGACACTATTGTGAAAACCTTGGATATGTTGTACTTCATAATATTCAAGAATAGCTCGTTGATGCACTGCAAAATACATGGCTGCCAAAGCATGTCTAGATGAGTTGCAACATTGTAGAAGACAATTTTCGACGTTTCTAGCATCTGTTTCTCAATACCAGCAACAACATATGGTTCCTTATGCAAAAAATCTTGCATAGCAAGGATGGGGTGAGAAGATCTAGCTGTACCAACAAATAATATAGACAACCTTTCAATCTGACCAGCAAGGGTCAGAATTCCTTCAACTTCTTATAGTTGAGGTGAAAACAATAATCCTCTTGCAATCGACCTCTAAAGACCTCAATTGATCAATTTGGTATGTCTCCACAATAGAAGTAACAGCCCCATCAAGAGAATAGAAAAATGATGTATCTAGTGATTTACTTTGCAGATTGTAAGAATTACAAAAGCTTGTAAGAGTATCACTGCATTCAATGAACACTTCAACTTCACCTGTATACTCAGTCATATTGCATTGCAACACAGCTACTTCTTTTAGCAATTTTGACAAACAATTTATGGGCATCAGATGAGAAACTTAAAGGAACAATCAAAAGAGAAACGTAACCAGAATCATCTGAAAGTACTTTCCCAGTGTCAACCCAATTGGTCAAATAACAAGAAATAACAAGTATATATTAGTTGTTCAAAATAGATGCCAATAAGCCCAACAAGTATTCGACCAACAGACTGCTTATGTAATTTGGTAGTATTGTCTGATGTCAAAGGAATCACTTACCTTCCCAGTATCCACCCACTTGCAACCATGAAGACCAAAACTAGGTGGAAGCGAGCCAATAGTTGTACTAGGAGCATGAAATTTTGCAAAAATATCCATGTTCTGCATTATATCGAACACCTTGTCATCAAACTCCATGTCAAGCTTATGTCCATCATCTTTAACTAGAAGAGTCGATCCTTTACTTGAGAACAACAAGGGGGAAAATTCAAGCTCAGTAGTGTCAATAGAAGCACTGAATAGAACGAAAGAAGACATGTGCTTCAGTATTGCAAAACCCACGCCAAGAACAGAAAGCTATGAATCCAGACTTGATTTCACAAAATCAGGCACCTTGGTGTTGCAATCATCGTTAGCCGACTTTAACACATAGGAGATAGTTGTAGCATCTGAAATCTCTGGAGGCTCAGTGAATGTGGAATCCATTTGCATCTCCTCTTGTAGCCGTGATCGTACATGGCAAATGGAAGAGAGCATACATTTGCTGCTCGCTTGTAGCTCCTTCATGGATTCTTGCAATGCATTCATCGAGTCAGAGAGGGTGTCAAAATGAGCACCAAGCATGGCAGAAGGGCCAAGAGGCATGGAGTAGGACCAATGAAAGCACCAATGTAATGTAATGAACTCATATTATATTAATATCAATAATTAAAACTATTAAAATTACACATACAAATATAAAAGTTCATCATTATAATCACTTCAAAATTTTAAGGAAAGCAAAAGAGAAATGGGAAAATTCTTTATGTTTATTTCTTGACAGAGTTGAATGTATATATACAAACTATTGGAAACTAACAGAAAATTCTATCCTGACTAATTATAGTTGTCCTTCTCTTATTTATTGTGATTCTAACAAACTATATTCCTTATACAAGAAAAACTTTCTCTACAAGAAAGGAACCATATGAAGATAAAACACTAAAATGGATTGTGTTATAAGAACTGATTTGGGCAATTTATTTTCTGTATTCCTTCAACCCAAAAATCAACTTAGAACTCCCAAATTGGGTGAGAGAGCTGATGAAATTTCATCATTCTTCTTCTCTGCAGAGGAACAGTAACCATGTCCAACACCCCTCTTGCTGAGAACCCCCCAACTTTTTGAGAAAATGATGATGTGACAGACCAGAAAGAGGCTTGGTAAATATATAAGCTAGTTGAGAAGCGAAAGGAACATAATGTGGAGAAATGAGACAAGCAAGAAATTGTTGTCAAACAAAATGACAATCCAACTCCACATGTTTGATGCTTCCATGGAAAATAGGATTACGAGATATATGAATGGCAGCTTGACTATCTAAATGAAGAGGCACTGGAAGGGAAAGGGAAATAGTTAGATTAGATAATAAACGAATGAGCCATGTGATTTCAGCGACGACTCCACGCATAGAGCGATATTCAGCCTCGACAGTTGAGAGGGAAATCAAAGGCTGCTTCTTGGATTTCAAAGAAATTGGTGTACCCCTAAAACTAATAAAATAGTCACTAATGGAATGACGAGTCTATGGGCAAGAACCCCAATCAGAGTCACAATAAGCTTGCAAATCAAAAGCAGGAGAAGATTTGAAAAGAAGACCAAGACCAGGATTGTCAAGGAGATATCGAAGTCAATGATTTTAGACTTGGAAATGTGGCATTCGAGGAGATTGCATATATTGGTTGAGGTGTTGAACAACAAAGGAAAGGTCTGGTCGTGTATGGGTTAGAAAGTTTAGTTTGCCGACAAGTCATCTAATAACAATGGGATCAGGAAGAGGGTCACCAACATCAGCACAAAGCTTGGTGGAAGGCTCAAGAGGAAACACAACAGAAGGCTTTCCAAGATAGTGAAATTCTGATAAGAGATCACAGGTAAACTTTTGTTGAGTCATAATCAAACCTTGTTTCTCTCTGATCAATTCCAAACCAAGGAAATAATGAGCAAGACCTACATCGTTTATTAGAAACTCAGAATGCAAAAAAGACTTTAAGAGACCTAACTCATGTAAATCATTCCCGGTAACCAAAATACCATCAACATAAATGGCAAGAATGCATATTCCATGAGTTGTCTGCTTAAAAATAAAGAATAATTATTCAAGGAATGGGAGAAGCCTTTGAACTGAAATGCAACAGTTAGCCGTTCATACCATTGACGAGAGGCTTGTTTTAACCCATAAAAAGATCTATTTAACTTGCAAACTATGTTAGAATCTGTGACATGTAAACCCGCAGGAACTTTCATATAGACTTCTTGTAAAGTACCATGAAGGAAAGAATTATTGACGTCCAATTGAAAAATATCCCATCACCATTTTAACAGCAACAGCTAATAAGCATCGAACAGTGGTCATTTTAACCACCAGAGAAAAAGTCTCTGTATAATCAATATCTTCTCTTTGAATGTCACCCCTTATCACTAAATGAGCCTTATATCTTTGAATTGACCTATCAACTCTATATTTGACTTTATAAATCCACTTAGATGGAAAAGCTCTTTGCCTCAGAGGAAGAGGAACCAAATCCCATATGTGATTAAGCTTCAAAGCCTTAAATTCCTTATCCATTGCATCCTACCAACAAAGGTGTAAACAAGCTTAGGAATATGTAGTAAGCAATGTGATAAGAGCAACAGAATTCAAAAATAGTTGATTGGAATGAGATAGAACAGAAAAAGGCAAAATGATAGGATGAAGTGAAGTAGGAAGAGAAGGCAATTGGGCAATACAAGGGAGAGGCATAAGATCTTAATCTAACTCCATATGTAAAGACCCCCAAAAAGTGTCCGAAATCGTAATTTCTATATATCTCAAAATCCATATGCGATATCAAAAATCCAACTTTATATTCTTGTTCAGGGGGTCATTTTGAGTGGGAAATGGATCTAGCCCCGATTTAAGAGAAAATGATTAGAAATTTCATTTTTTATAATTTTTTATTTACAAAATCAATCTACGACGGTACCACTATGTAGCTATTGCGGACCTGTGTAAATCTTGCCTTCGTGAATGGTCCATGTCGCGGAGTAAATGTGGACCTGTGTATTTTGCTGCCAATGATTTTTATCTCAGTCCAAGGCTTTTGGGTCTTGGTCCTAAGTGTTCTCAAATGTGAAAATACCTATACTAAGCCATTTTTTACCCTCATATCATTCTAAACATTTTTCAAAACTCATTCAAGAACTTAGAAAATATTTTACTCCTAAACTCAAGTTTTAAAACCCTTTTCGGATCTTAAGTATTGCACTCAAGCTTCAAGTCTCCATCTCCAATCTCCATCAAGTTCATCTCCAAAGCTAAGGTATGTGGGTTTCTTTCATGGGTCCTTTTACCCATGATACCCAAACTTTCTTTTACTTAAAATTGCATGAGTTAACGATGATTTATACATGGGTCTTATTTCTTATGAAAATCATTGCATACTATGTTGGGGTTTATGAAATTTTAACTATTTTACTATGTTTTGGGCTATGAATCTTTGATCTGTCTTAACATTTAACGAAGGGTTTTGATGTATATTTCTTGAGGGTGTTACCAAGTATCTCTTGATCATTTTACATTGAATTTTCTAGCATGATAACACTCTTGAATTGCATGATTTTACACTAAGACTACAGACCCTCTAAGTGTTTGATAAAATGTACGGTTATGGGTTTCTTGAGGAATTAAAGGTCCAATGCATGTCTTATGAGTTGAATGACTATATGATGATAAAATATATATATATATATGGTATTCTCTATGTAGAGTTGGATATGCCTTACTCGGGGGTTGTAAGCCGGGTAACCTTGTCAAGGGGTTCATACCTTGATAACCTATCGAGTGTTTGTACTCTGGCACTATGAGTGGTAGGGTGTGACTATCCATCAACTTTGTTAGGTGTTTGTACCTATCAACGTACCGAGGGTTTTGTACTCCATCACCATGGGTGCTAGGGTGCGATGATCCACCAACCGATCAGGGGGTTTGTACTCCAGCACCACGGGTGGTAGGGTGCAATGATCCACTAACCTATTGACAGGGTTTGTACCTCAATCACCATGGGTGGTAGGGTATGACGATCATTGACCTATTGACGGGGTTTGTACCTCAATCACCAAGAATCGTAGGGTATGACGATCCACCAATAGTCTAATGGTCCCTTCTTACACATATATTATGTCCTATGTAAGCATGTTTTACTTAAGCATTAATAATACATGCCATATTGTTACTATGCTAGCTATTGTTTATCTCTATGCATTTTGACTATGGTGCCTATCTCTTGTTGTATTGCATCCTCCATACTTAATATATTCAAATATACTAACACATATTCTATGCCTACATGATATCACCATGTAGTAACTAGAGCACCGCTTGATCCTCCTCCTACACCACGTGGCTAGTTTGATTATTCTACAAGCTTGTTGGCGAGTCGTCTATTTCAGGGATGTTGCTTATGATCTCTTATTATGTATTAATACTATCTTTCTTTGGGTTATGTATTGACTATGAGGGTGAGTCTGGTTGCTTGTCTTGGTCCCCACTCTTATCTATGCAGTAGAGATGTTGTTGGACATGATATATATCTATGTTATGAGTCTTGACTCTCTTGTTTCTTGATGCTATGATATGAAAGTTTATACTTAGTCATAATTTCTCTTGTTTATTCTTTTCTTTTATGGTCATTTTAATTGCTTCTGCGATCAAGGATGTATAATGATATGCTACGAGGCTTCTTTGGGGTCCCTTCGGGTTTCTCATTTACCGATCACATATAGCCCCTAGGCTTAGGTCGTGACAAAGATGGTTTCATAGCCCTAGGTTGTTAGATCCTCAGATCCAACATACTACATTGATTAGAGTCCTATTCATGGTTATGTTGAGCACCACAACTATGAGTAGGAGGCTATGAGACGTTTTAGGAAATGTTTCTCTTCTTCATGTTCTAAGTCGTGCTATAGAGTTGAAGTAAGCTTTCCTCCCCTAACACTTGTTCTTTGCTATGCTAGATTATGCCTAACACGAGAGGAAGACAAGCCCGCACACCCGAGGAGCAACCAGCCAATGGAGAGCTTAGGGATGCTCTCCCCTTACTTGCACAAATGGTGGCTAGTTAAGCTAATCAAGGGGCCCAATCCCCTCATGCTCCTACACTGGCCTCTCAGAGGAGAGACTTTATGAGAATGAATCCCTCGGAATTCCATGGGTCAAAGGTGAGTGAGGACCCTCAAGAATTCATTGATGTGGTTTATAAGATTTTGTCTATCATAAGTGTGAGGCCGGAGGATAAGGAAGAGTTGGCGACTTACCAACTCAGAGGAGTAACACAAATATAGTACAACTAATGGAAGGAAGAGAAGGGAGTAAACTATGTGGTGCTTTGGGAGGAGTTCAAGGTGGTCTTCCTTAATCGGTTCTTCTCCCTTGAAGTTAGCGAAGCTAAGTTAGTGGAATTTATGAATTTGAAACAAGGGTCCATGAGTGTGAGGGAGTATGACCTCAAGTTCAACCAACTTTCAAAATATGTTGCACTATTTGGTGGCTGACTCAAGATCTAGGATGAACAAATTTGTGATGGGTGTGTTCGACTTGGTTAGTAAGGAGGGTCGGTCTGCTATATTGATTAGTGACATGGACTTGTCACGTTTAATGACCAATGTCAAGAAAATAGAAGGGGAGAAATTGAGTAAGAGGAAGGGTCATGAGGCTAAGAGGGCCTGTTTTGAGGGTAAGTTCCAAAAGGCTGGCCAAATCCACCAAGGCCAAGGGTACTCTCATGGTTCTAATAGGGGATTTTCCAATGACTTCCCAAAGACCCGAGGTGTTGGTGTTGTGGTTCCTTATGAGGTGTGTCCTAGGTATGGTAAGGGTCAAAGGGCCTATGCTTGAGAGATACTGATGCATGTTATGTTTGTGGGAAGTGGGTCACAAAAAGGTGGATTGACCTCAAAATTTCAATAATGGGCAAAGAGATTCGCCCTCAAGGTGGTAATGCAGTTTCTTTGGGGAGAGGTGGATGATAAGATGGTGCCCGAAGGTACAATCGGTCATATCCTTTGCATAGGAGGCAAAGAATGGATGAGGTCCCCGATGTCATTACCGATATGTTGAAAATCTTTGACTTTGATGTGTATAAATTGATTGATCTGGGTGCCACTCTTTCTTTGTTACCCCATTTGTAGCCAAAAAGTTCCATGTTGACCCCGAGTTGTTGCATGAGTCATATGAAGTGTCTACTTTTATTGGTGCATCTATTATTACAAGAAAAGTTTATAGAAGTTATCCTATTTGTATCTTGCATAAAATATTGCTTTGTGATCTTGTTGAGTTAGACATGGTTGATTTTGATATTATTTTTGGGATGGAATAGTTGCATGCATACTATGCTTCTATTAATTGCAGAACTCATAGTATCAAATTTCAATTTCCAAATGAACCTATCCTTGAGTGGGAGAATTAATATGTGGTGGTCAAGGGTAGATTCATCTCTTTATTAAAGCCCGTAAGTTATTCTCTAAGGGGTATCTTTACCATCTTGTGAGGGTTAGGGGTGTGGAGTCTAAAGTTCTCTCCCTAGAGTTGGTTCCGATTATAAATTAGTGTATTGATGTCTTCCCAAATAACCTTTTCGGTATTCCTCCCAATAGGAAAATAGACTTTGGCATAGACCTCCTACGGAATACTCAACCTATTTCTATTCGCCCTTACTGTATGGCCCCGACAGAGTTGAAGGAGTTGAAGGAGCAATTGAGGGACTTGTTGGATAAGTGGTTCATTAGGCTTAGCCAATCACCTTGTGGTGCACCGATGTTGTTTGTGAAAAAGAAGGATAGGTTCCTTAGCATATGTATTGACTACAAGCAACTCAATAGGGTCACCATCAAGAAAAGATATCCTCTTCTAAGGATTTATATTTGTTTCATCAATTACAAAGGGCTATCCATTTCTCTAAGATTGGTTATCGGTTCAAGTATCATAAGTGAAGGTGAGGGAGTGTGATATTTCCAAGATAGATTTTGGAACTAGATATGGGCATTATGAGTTTATTATAATGTTTTTTGGGTTAACCAATGCATCAACCATTTTCATGGAGCTTATGAATAGGGTTTTCAAACCCTACCTTGATTCATTTATTTTGGTATTCATTGATGATATTTTGATTTATTCGTGTGGTGAGGAGGAGTATAGGGCTCATTTTAGGGTTATATTGCAAAGATTGGGGGAGGAGAAATTGTATGCTAAATATGAGAAGTGCAAATTTTGGTTGAGGGAGGTTGCCTTCCTAGGACATGTGGTATCGGGGGATGGTATTAAGATGGATTCTAAGAAGACCGATATGATTAGAAATTGGCCTAGACTATTGACCCCGTTGGACATTAGGAGCTTCTTGTCTTTAGAGGGATATTATCGGAGGTTTGTGAATTAGTTCTCTTCTATTGCTTCCCCTATGACAAAATTGACTCCAAAAAAGGCTAAGTTTGTGTGGACTGATGAATGTGAGAGTAGCTTCCAAACCTTGAAAGATAAGCTTGTGTCCGCTCCTATATTATCACTACTGGATGGGCTTGAGGGATTTGTGGTGTATTATGATACTTCTAGAGTCTGTTTCGGTTGTGTTCTAATGCAAAATGGTAAGGGGATAACCTATGCTTCTAGGAAACTCAAATTGCATGACAAGAACTACCCTACTCATGATCTTGAATTGGACATCGTAGTATTTGCTTTGAAACATTTGGTGACATTATTTGTATGGGGTGCATATTGATGTGTTCACCAATCATAAAAGCCTTCAATATGTCTTCACTCCAAAAGATCTCAACTTGAGGCAAAGATGGTGGCTAGAATTCTTAAAGATTATGAGATGAGTATGCATTATCACCAGGGTAAGGAAAATATGGTGATGAATGCCTTGAATAGGGTGTCCATCGGTAGCTTAACTCATGTTAATGGTGGTGATAAGGAAATGGCTAGGGAAGTGCATCAGTTGGCTGGATTGGGGGTTAGGTTGGAGGAGGTTGGTAATTGTGATGTTGTTGTTGTGGATGGTTCTAAGTCTTCTTTGGTTGATGAGGTGATGGCAAAACAAGATCTTGAACCCTCCTTGTTAGAATTGAAAGCCTTGGTGAAAGAGGGCAAGGTAGAGGTTTTCTCCCAAGGGGGAGATGGTGCCCTTAGGTACCAAGATAGGTTGTATGTACCGTGTGTTGATGGCTTGATAGAAAAGATCCTTGATGAGGCCCATAACTCTTCTTTTCTATACACCCTGATTCCACCAAAGTGTATAGAGATTTGAGAGAGGTGTATTGGTGGGGAGGCATGAAAAGTGACATTGCCAAATTTATTTTCGGTTGTCATAGTTGTTAACAAGTCAAACCCAAGCATCAAAGGTCGGATGTCCTAACCCAAGATTTAGAGATTCCTACTTGGAAGTAGGAGGTGATTAATATGGATTTTGTCGTCGGGTTGCCCAAAACTAAAAAAGGTTTTGATTCCATTTGGGTTATAGTTGATAGGATGATAAAATTGGCTCACTTCCTACAGGTTACGACCACATATGGGGCTGAAGATTATGCAAGTTTATACATCCATGACTTGGTGAGGTTGCATGGAGTTCCTTTGTCCATCATATCGGATCATTGTGCTTAATTTACCTTACATTTTCTGAGGTCCTTCCAAAGGAGTCTTAGTACTAGAGTTAAGCTTTTTATGGCCTTCCAACCTCAAACAGATGGCCAAGTGAAAAGGACCATCCAAACCCTTGAGGATATGCTTAGAGCATGTGTGATAGAGCTGAAAGGTAGTTAGGATAATCATCTTCCGTTGATTGATTTTGCCTAAACCAATAGCTATTATTTTAGTGTCGATATGGCTCCTTTTAAGGCTCTCTATGGTAGACATTGTAGATCATTGGTGGGATGGTTTGAGGTTAGTGAGGTGTCCTTGTTAGGACTAGATCTGGTTTTGGAGGTTCTTGAGAACGTTAGGTTGATTAGAGAAAGGTTGAAGATGGCCAAAGCCGTCAAAAGTCTTATGCTGATGTGAGGAGAAGGGGGCTTGAATTCAAAGTTGATGATTTGGTCTATTTGAATTTTCACCCATAAAGGTTGTGACCCATTTTGGTAAGAAGGGCAAGTTGAGCCCAAGATGAGTGGGTCCTTATAGGGTGATGAGAAGGGTTGACAAGGTAGCTTATAAGTTGGAATTGCCTAGGAAAATGGATTTGGTTCATCTGGTGTTTCATGTATCTATATTGAGGAAATGTGTAGGTGATCCGAATGCTATTGTGCCTTTTAATGTTGTGCGTGTGGTTTAAGCTAATTTTACATATAAAGAGGTTCTAATTTAGATTTTGGATAGGCAAGTGAAGAGGTTGAGAAACAAAAAGGTGGCTTCCATTAAGGTCCTTTGAAGGAATCAACAAGTTGAGAGTGCTACTTGGGAGGCTGAAGCAGACATGCAAAAGCGATATCCTTACCTTTTTCACTCCAGTCAAGCCTAAGGTATTGATATAAGTCCTTATATAATCTTAAGTCTTAAATTCAGCCCTCATGTCATTACATATGTTCATGTTTAAATTGATAAGTTCGTGATAATTTTACATTTATGATGAGATTTTTAAAATGGTGTTTCAGTGCATTGTTGCATCTCTATGTGCACTAAAATTATCATGTTTGTGTCTCTCATATATGTCTCTTTGACATTCAAAGAAGAATATTACCAAGGGAGAGATATTGTAACGTCCCTAAAAAGTGCTCGAAAATGCGCCTCGAAAGTGCCTAAAATCATAATTTCCATATATCTCAAAATCAGTGTGTGATATAAAAAATCTGACTCCATATATTGTTCAAGGGGTCATTTTGAGAGGAAAATGGGTCTAATTCCAATTTACAAGCAAATGATTAGCAATTTCTTTTTTCATAATTTTTTATTTCCAAAATCGATCCGCGATGGTACTGTGATGCGCAGCCATTGCGGACCTATGTAAATCATACCTTCGCTACTGGTCTGCATTACGGACCAGATGCAGACCTGTGTATTTTGCTGCTAGTGATTTTTATTGTCATGATCCAAGCATAGAGACTAGACGTGACACGGCGCATGAGAACCCGAAGGGACCGAAGCAAGCCTCTTAACATATCATTACACATCCTCGGTCGCGGAAGCGAGAAAACATAACAAGAAGTAGTAAACCGAGATAAATAGGGATAATGGACAACTTCATAAGATCAACATCAAGAGTCAAAGGAGTCAAAGCTCATAACACAGATACATAACATGTCCAACAACACCTCTACTGTAAGATAAGTGCGGGTCCTAAGACAAAGCAACCAGGCTCACCCTCATAGTTAATACATAAGTCAAGAGAGAACGTCTAAATACATATCAAGAGATCATAAGTGATGCCCCCAAAGTGGAGGACTCACCAACAAGCTTGAGCGAAGTTGTACTAGCCATGTGGAGGAGGATGCTCAAGTGGGACTTCGGTTCCTACATGGTGACATCATATAGGCATAGAGTATGCGTTAGTATGTAGTGCTAGTATAAAACCATGCAATTCAAGAGTGAAATCATGAAAGAAAATTCCATGGAAAACCTTCAATAGGTACTTGGTAACACATTCAAGCAATATACATCAAAACTCTTCATCAAATCTTTCAATAGATCTTAGATTCATAGCTCACAACATGGTAAAATAGTCACAATCTCGTAAGCACAACATAGTATGCAGTGATTTTCATAACAAATAAGACCCATGAGGAAATCATCTTTAAATCATGCAAATTTAAGTAAAGGAAGCTTGGGTATCATGGGTGAATGGAACCCATGAAAGAAACCCACATACCTTAGCTTTGGAGATGAACTTGATGATGATTGAAGATGAAGACTTGAAGCTTGAGTGCTATCATTAAGATCTGGAAAGGGTTTAGAGTCTTGAGTATTGGAGTAAAATATTTGGCTAAGTATTTGAATGAATATTGGGGAATGTTTAGAATGAAATGAGGGTGAAAAAAGGTTAAGTATAGGTATTTTCATGTTTAGGAATGCTTAGTCCCTAGACTTAAAAGTCTTGAACCGAAGTCAAAACTGGACCAAAAATAACATAGGTGCAAGCCCTTGGCGCGTCGCTCCAGAGGCGCGAAAAGCTCTGTGAAAATTGCATTTTGAAAATTTTGAATTTTGATATGGTTGCTCTAAAACCAGAGTTAGACCCTTTCCTCCCTAAATTTTACACCTTGAACAAGAATATGAAGTCAGATTTTTGATAACACGCACGTATTTTGAGATATATGAAATTATGATTTCTGGCACTTTCGAAGCACATTTTTGGGCACTTTTGGGGTCGTTTCAATATCTTCCCATTGAGAATATTCATCCCCGAATGTAAAAAAAATGTATATGAGATACACAAATATGACCATTTCAGCCCACATAGAGATGCAACAATGCACTTAAACATCATTTCAAAAATCTCATCATAAGTGTAAAGTCATCATGAACTTATCAAGTTAAACATGAGCATATGCAATGACTTGAGGACTGAACTTAAGACATGAGATCATATAAAGGACTTAGATCAATATCTTAGGCTTGAGTGGAGTGGAAAAGGTAAGGATATCTCTTTTGCATGTCCGCTTCGGCCTCTCAAATGGCACTCTCACCTTGTTGATTCCTCCAAAGGACCCTTAACGGAAGCCACCTCTTTGTTTCTCAACCTCTTCTCTTTCCTATAGAAAATCTGAACCAAAACCTCTTTATATGTCAAATTATCTTCAACCATACCCATAACATCAAGAGTCATAATAGCATTCAGATTACCCACACATTTCCTCAATATAGATACATGGAATACCGGATGAACCAAATTCATTTCTCTAAGCAATATCAACTCATAAGCTACCTTTCTAACCCTACTCATGACCTCACAAGGACCAAAATATCTTGGGCTCAACTTGCCTTTCTTTCCAAAATAGACCACGCTCTTCATGGGTAAAACCTTTAGGTAGACCTAATCATAAACTTTGAATTCAAGGTCTCTTCTTCTCACATTGGAATAGGATTTTTGACGACTTTGGGCTATCTTAAATCTTTTCCTAATCATCTTAACCTTCTCAAGAGTCTCCATAACAAGATTTGGTCCCAATGAAACTACCTCACCAACCTCAAACCAACCAATGGTGATCTACAATATCTCCCACAGAAAGCCTCAAAAGGAGCCATACCAATGTTAGAATGATAGTTATTATTGTAGGAAAACTCAATCAACAAAAGATGATCATCCCAACTACCTTTAAGCTCTAACACATATGATCTAAGCATATCCACAAGGTTTTGGATGATCTGCTCAAATTGGCTATTTTTTTAAAGGTAGAAGGTCGTAGAAAGCTTAACTCTAGTTCCAAGACCCCTTTGGAAAGACCTCTAAGAATGTTAGGTAAATTGAGCTCCAAGATCTGATAAAGTAGACAAAGGAACCCCATGCAAACTTACTAAGTCATGAATGTACAATCTTGCATAATCTTCAGACCCATATGTGGTCTTAACCAGTAAGAAATGAGCCAACTTTGTCATCCTATCAACCACAACACAAATGGAATCAAAATCTTTTCTTGTCTTGGGCAATCCAACCACAAAATCCATATTTATCTCTTCCCACTTACAAGTAGGAATCTCAATATCTTGGGTTATGCCACCCGGCCTTTGATGTCCGACTTTTACTTATTGACAACTATGAGAACTGGACACAAATTTTGCAATGTCCTTCTTCATGCCTCCCCACCAATACACATCCCTCAAATCTCTATAAATTTTGGTAGAACTGGGGTGGATAGAATAAGAAGATTTATAGGCCTCATCAAGGAGTTTCTCCCTCAAACCATCAACACAAGGCACACACAACCTACCTTGGTACCTAAGGGCACCATCTCCCCCTTGAAAGAAAACCTCCACTTTGCCCTCTTTCACCAAGGCCTTGAATTCAAGTAAGGAGGGGTCAAGATCTTGTTTTGCTATCACCTCATCAACCAAGGAAAACCTAGAACCATCAGTAACAACAACAACACCATCATTACCAACCTCTTCCAACCTAACCCTCAATCTAGCTAATTGATGCCCTTCCTTAGCCATCTCCATATCACCACCATCAACATGAGCTAGGCTATCCATAGAACCTTACTCAAGGCATTTACCACCATATTTGTCTTACTAGGATGGTAATGCACACTCATATCATAGTCCTTAAGAAGTTCCAGCCACCTTCTTTGTCTCAAGTTGAGATCTTTTTGAATAAAGACGTATCGGAGGCTCTAATGATCGGTGAACACATCAACATGCACCCCGTACAAATAATGTTGCCAAATGTTCAAAGCAAATACTATAACGACCAATTCAAGATCATGGGTAGGGTTGTTCTTTTCATGCACTTTGAGTTGTCTAGAAGAATAGGCTATGACCTTACCATTTTACATTAGCACACAATCCAAACCAACTCTATAAGCATCACAATATACCACAAATCTTTCAAGCCCATTTGCTAGTTGATAATATAGAGGCGGACATAAGCTTATCTTTCAAGGTTTGGAAGCTTCTCTCACATTCATCGGTCCATACAAATTTAACCTTCTTTTGAGTCAATTTTTTCGTAGGGGAAGCAATAGAAGTGAACCCAGTCACAAATCTCTGATAGTAACCCACTAAGCCTAAGAAACTCCTAATATTCGATGGGGTTAATGATCTAGGTCAATTTCTAATCACATCAAACTTTTTAGGATCCACCTTTATACTATCCCCCTACACCATATTCCCTAGGAAAGTAACCTCCTTCAACAAACATTCATACATTTTATATTCAGCATATAATTTCTCCTCCCTCAATCTTTGCAATACAACCCTCAAATGAGCCTATGCTCTTCCATCTGCTAGTTGACAATATAGAGGCGGACACAAGCTTATCTTTCAAGGTTTAGAAGCTTTTCTCACATTCATCGGTCCATACAAATTTAACCTTCTTTTGAGTTAATTTTTTCGTAGGGGAAGCAATAGAAGTGAACCCATTCACAAATCTCTGATAGTAACCCACTAAGCCTAAGAAACTCCTAATATTTGATGGGGTTAATGATCTAGGTCAATTTCTAATCACATCAAACTTTTTAGGATCCACCTTTATACCATCCCCCCACATCATATTCCTTAGGAAAGCAACCACCTTCAACAAACATTCATACATTTTATATTTAGCATATAATTTCTCCTCCCTCAATCTTTGCAACACAACCCTCAAATGAGCCTATGCTCTTCCTCACCATGAGAATGGATCAAAATATCATCAATGAACACCACAACAAAAGGATCATGGTAGGGTTTGAAGACCTTATTCATAAGGTCCGTGAAGATAGTTGGTGCATTAGTCAACCTAAATAATATCACCAAAAACTCATAATACCCATATCTAGTCTGGAAGGCTGTCTTGGGAATATCACACTCCCTCACCTTCACTTGATGATACTCGAACAGAAGATTGATCTTAGAGAAATGGCTAGTCCCTTGCAATTTGTCAAACAAATTATCAATTCTCGAAAAAGGATATCTATTCTTGATAGTGACCCTATTGAGTTGTCGATAGTCAATACACATCCTAAAGGACCCATCCTTATTTTTCACAAACAACACCGGTACACCCCAAGGTGATTGGCTAGGTCTAATAAAACCCTTCTCCAACAAGTCCCTCAATTGCTCCTTCAACTCCTTCAACTCTGTCGGGGCCATACAATAAGGGCGAATAGAAATAGGTTGAGTATTCGGTAGGAGGTCTATGCCAAAGTTTAGTTTCCTATTGGGAGGAATATCGGAAAGGTTATTTGGGAAGACATCAAGAAACTTATTTACAACTAGGAACAACTCTGTGGGAAAGACTTTAGACTCTACATCCCTAACCCTCACAAGATGGCAAAGACACTCCCTAGGGATCAACTTATGGGCTTTAATGCAAGAGATGAATCTACCCTTGACCACCACATCTTTATTCTCCCACTTAAGTACAAGTTCATTTGGAAATTGAAATTTGACCCTACGGGTTCTACAATCAATAGAAGCATAGTACGCATGTAACTAATCCATGCCAAGAATGATATCAAAATCAACCATATCTAACTCAACAAGATCACAAGGCAACATTTTATGCAAGATGCAAATAGGACAACTTCTATAAGCTTTTCTAGCAACAATAGATGCACCAATACGAGTAGATACCTTATATGACTCATCCAACAACTCGGGGTCAACCTGGATGTTCTTAGAAACAAAGGGGGTAACAAAAGAAAGAGCGGCACCTGGATCAATCAATGCATATATATCAAAGTCAAAGATTTTCAAACATACCAATAATAATGTTTGGGACTTCATCAACCCCTTGCCTCCCATGCAAAGCATAAAACCGATTGTGCCTTGGGGCACCATCTTGTCGGCCACCTCTACCTAAAGGCACCACAATAGCACCTTATGGACGAACCTCCTTACTTTGTTGCTATTTCAAAGATAATCTATGGCATTATGCCCCATTTCCCCACAACCATAACAAGCACCGATATTCTTCAAGTATGGACCACCATGACCCTTACCACACTTCAAACACACATTAATATGAGCCACACTCTTAACACCTTAGCCCTCAGAACATCATTGGCAACCCTCTTTTGAAATGTATGAGAAGACCTTTGGCCTTATTGGAATCGGCCACTCTTTTGGAACTTACCCTCAAAACAGGCCTTCTTGACCTCATGCCCCCTTCTCTTCCTCAATTTATCCTCTTCCATTTGTTTGGCATAGGTAATCAAATGATAAAAGTCCATATCCCCAATAAACATAGTGGACCGGCAATCTTCACTCTCTAAGTTAGACACCCCAATCACGAACTTATTCATTCTCAACCTTGGGTCAACAACCAAGTAAGGAGCAAACTTTGAAAATTGGTTGAACTTGAGGGCATATTCCTTCATACTCATTGACCCTTATCTGAAATTCATAAATTCCACCAATTTAGTTTCCTTAAGATCAAGAGGGAAGAACCGACTAAGGAAAGCCACTTTGAACTTTCCCAAAGCACCATATGGTTGACTCCCTTATCTTCTTTCCATTGGTTGTACCATATTTGTGCTACCCCTTTAACTTGGTGGGCAGTTGATGATGTTCATGCTCCAATAAGAAAGCGATCGCTATCAGAAATTAACCTAATCAGTGGTTAGGGTCGAATATACAAGGAATATGAGGCTTGACTACAAGACTTGACTACTAATCATTTCAATCATTTATAACTACAATCGCTAAATTAGGGGGTGGGGGTTGTGATTCAAAAATAAATTAAAATAAACACTAAACTATAACGCGAGGAAAGACTCAATTTTAGGGATAAATTAGGAATTGTGTTCCAATGGTTCATTGACTCGATTTCCCTAGATAATATAACTACAATTGGAGATTCGCATACAAGACGGTAACTTAGGTTCTTTCAGCACTCTTGTGAAGGTGAAGGTCAAATTTCACCATGGCGCTTGGTCGGCCACCATGCCATGCCCACTAATCATGACTTATTGTCCCAATCAACCTCACCTTCGTCAGGCTTAGTTGATTAGACGAGAACACATTAACCGAATTCTATCATACATTTTTCTTTTCCCATTCGTCACTACCTTGGTGGAGATTATGATAGTAGGCAGGGTTTGGTGTTGGCCACCACCAAACAACTATCAATATGAAGAGAATTAGATAATACATGAAAAACTTCAATCATATAAATGCAATAAACCTAGGTCATACCAAGTCAACTACCCATGGTTCCTACAACCCCAAGTTGTGGGTGCTTAGCTACTCATAACTAAAGTAAAACCAACAAAAATGCAAATACAAAGCATAGTTGAGAGTTTTACTAAAAGCAATGAAAAGTGTAGACACCACAAGTTTCAAACCCAAAAGCTTGATAGATTGGAAATGAACACAAAGTAAGATTTGCAATCCCCAAAATGGGTTTTTCAAGAGAAAATGATAAACTAAGCTAAAACCCTAAAAGATTCTCGAGAGAATATTCAAAGGCAAATTCTATGTTCTAATATCTGGAATCTCATAATAAAACCCTAACATAATTTATTTATAGTGTTTACATACAAACCCTAAAAATAACATAGAAAATATAGCTTGCAACTGTTACGTCTTACAGGTACGACTCGTAGGGTAACCTACGAGTTGTAATCAGGGTCTCATATCAGGTTCTTGGCATTTTGGACTCAACTAGTATAACCCACTAGTCTGAGTCGTTGCCTCGGCTATACTCGTATGCTCCTCTCATAGTCTATGCCTTCAGCTTTTGATCCAATATTTTGGCTCTTTGATTTTTTCTACGAGTCCACCTATAAGAGTCGAAGTGCAACTTTTGACTCATAAGATAGCCTCATAGGGTTGAACTTGACTTAGCAGATTTCTGAGTTTTTGATCTATGTTTCTTGCTATGACACACCTTATAACTCGTAGGTGAGCTCGTATGTCCTATGCTTTAGAAAAATCTGCAATATTTCTCCAAAATAATGCCAACCTAACTTTTCTGCAAGAACAACACAAAAACATATAAAAACCATGAAAGCATTAAGAACTCACAAAATCCCTTATGTTAGGCATGAAAGATGATGTATTTTGACAGCACATCATCACCTTCAACTTATAATTGTTGCTTGTCCTCAAGCAATGACTTAATCTATGCAGATAATAAGAAACACATAACTGCTTATACCAATGGCATATACATCATTCACTTTAATCCAGGGACCCAACTATCATTTTCAAAACTATATTATGAAGTTACTGAGCGCAACAAAACATGATGATGAATCTGATAACCCAACTATGATAAGCTAAGGAAGATTAACCATCCACAATCACTGGTGCATCCATATGCTAATCAAGTAGTGCAAATGCCCTCACAGAAAAAAGTTTCTCTTACTCACTCAAAAAGTATTTAGAATTCAGAGACCGAGGAAGCATTCTCACTCTCATAATTAAAATTCATGTTTATTAACTAACACCATATGCTTGCCTCTATAATCATCTTCTGACTTGGCGATAAAGTGAATTTGGATAACTTTAGGACTTATAGACTTTTAACATAGGTTCAGGGGGCTTTGGAAGGGTAGTTTAGGCAAGTAATGACTAAAAGCTATCCTTAAACCATATTTAACAACACTTTTTACTTTCATAACCCAACGTTTTTCAATAAATCCACCCTTATTTCAGATGTGCCTTATTTTTGAACTCATTTCTTGATTCTTTTTCTCAACTCGAGGCACTTTTCTTTTCTTTTTCTTCACTCGGCTAATGATTTTTTATTTTTTTCTTCATTTCCCAACTAACTACCTTATTTTCATTACTTTACCACAAAAAGGGTCACCCTCAACTTGGGCTTTTAGCCTGAGGTGAAGTACACAATATATATTCCTCAAACTAGGGCCACAACTTGTAGCCACCATCAACTTAGGCTTTTAGCCTCAATTAAGGTTCACATATCCAAGGATAGACCAAGGCCAATATCAAGGTACTTCATCAAACAAGGTTAAGCTAGCAAGGTGTCAAGAAATAATGAGTACATGAGAATATCAAAATTATGGAACAAGGGATTCACTCACTCATTTGGTGGGTCATTTAGGCCAAAAGTGGGTTCACTCAAAGAACAAATTCCTAAGATCCTTTCCATGTCAACCATATTACCAAACTAATTTTAAAGTAAGAAGGCAAGTTTCTGAGTCCACATAAGATGCATGAATGTAGAAAAATAAGCTCACAACACACATGACATTGCACCCACAATCAAGTATAGACTCACAGGTCATGCTTCAAGCCTCAGCTTACCTTCACATTATTAGAACAAATGTTGTCAGATACTCAAATTCATGAATGCATTAATAATCACAATCTCAAAGAAATTTTTGAAGGTACACAATTTTTTATCAAAACTTTAAAAAGCATCCAAAGAGTATGTATATGCCAACAAATAACACTACTATGAATTTATATATTACCTACACTACCTAAACATGCTGGTTCAACAGAAAAGTAAACATCCGTAAAGATAAAGAATCACGGAAAGAAAACTTTAGGATCAAAATTAAGGGAAGTTATGGACTCAAGGTTACTCAAACTTCACCTTAATCTATAACTTTCCACACCCCACCAAAATAGGATATTTTCTCCTCAAAGTAAAAATATACAGAAAAGGTGCAAAGAGCATACCTTGGGTTGCCTCCCAAGAAGCACCTGATTTATTGTCACGGCACAACAAGAAGCTTTTGTGTTCATGCTTCATCAAGATCTTAATCTTACACTACCTTGATTTCTTCCATGTCACTGATGTATCCTTTGACCCTTTGACCATTGACTTTGAAAGTTTCACCATCCCTGTTTTCTAACTCGATGGCTCTATGACTAAAAACGCGCACTACTCTGAAGGGCCCCATCCACTTAGATTTGAGTTTTCTAACTCGATAGATCCTGTAGAGCAACATCATATCTCCAAGAGTAAATTGACAATATTCAATTCTATGATCATGCTGAACTTTCATTCGTTGCTTGTACAAAGCGGAGATCTCATATGCCCACAGTCTAAATTCATTAAGCTCATTCACTTGCATCAGCCAAGAAGTTGCAGCTTCTTCAATGCCCATAATGCCTTGTGCTCAAGTTTAACCGGCAAGTGACAGGCCTTCCCAAACACCAAATGATAAGGGGACATTCTGATGGGAGTCTTGAAAGCAGTCTGGCAGGCCCATAAAGAATCATCCAACTTCCTTGACCAATAAGTGTGATTTGCATTCACCCTTTTGGATAGGATTTGCTTGATTTCTCGATTTGATACTTATACTTTCCTACTTATTTGGGGATGGTATGGGGTTGGTACTCCATGCTTCACACAATATATTTCAAGGAGAGCTTTGAACAGTCAGTTGCAAAAATGAGAACCTCCATCACTGATAATTGCCCAAGGTTCACTAAACTTAGAGAAAATGTTTCTTCGTAGAAACCTAATAACACTCTTACCTTCATTATTTGGTAGAGATACGGTCTCTACCTATTTAGAGACATAATCAATTGAAATCAGCATGTATTTATTACCATCTGAGCTGACAAAGCAACCTATAAAGTCAATGCCCCAAACATCAAATAATTCTTTCACCAAAATAGGATTTAGAGGAAGTTCATGCCTTCGCGAGACTCTGCCCTCTTGTTGGCATCTATCACAAGACTTTACATAATCATGGGTGTCTTGATGTATATATGGCCAATAGTAGCCACACTGCAATACTTTGTAAGTCATTGACCTCCACTGTGATGCCCACCCACCAACGAAGAGTGGCATGCTTCAAGAATGCTCATCATTTCTACTTCTGGAACACATCTACAGATTATCCCATCCGCGCAAATGCAAAATAAATATGTCTCATCCCAAAAGAACTTCTTTACATTACTCATAAACTTGCAAAGTTGATGGGTGTTTAGATCAGGCGGCACTATATTACTCACAAAGTAGTTAGCATAGTCTGCAAACCAAGGTATAAGATCATGTGAAGCCATCAACACTCTCTCATCAAGGAATGAGTCATTTATTTCTAGACCATCGTCAAACTTCACCATAGCTTCATCTTCCAATCTAGAGAGATGATCAGCCACTTGATTTTCTAACCCCTTTCTGTCAATCACATCAAAGATAAACTCTTGCAAAAGAAGGTCCCATCTGATCAATCTTGGTTTTGCATCCTTCTTGGCCATCAAATATTTGAGTGTCGCATGGTCTGTGTGCACAGTCACCTTAGCCCCCAACAAGTATGACCAGAATTTTTAAAAGGCAAAACCTAAGGCAGGTAATTTTTGTTTGGTCACTGTATAGTTTTTTTGGGCCACATTTAATGCTTTGATAGCATCATAGATCAGATGCAAAATTTTCTCCCTTCGTTTCCCTAACACCACATCTACCGCAACCCCACTTGCATAACACACTAGTTCAAATGGTTGTAACTAATCTAGAGCCACAATAATGGGTGTTGTGGTCAGCCTTCTTTTCAATCCTTTGAAAGCATACATATATGCATCATCAAACACAAACTTGGTATCTTTCTCCAACAATGTAAACAAAGGTTGTGAGATCTTGAAAAAAATACTTTATGAAGCCGCGGTAGAATCCAGCATGGGCTAGAAAGCTCATAATACCTTTTACTGAAATTAGTGGTGGCAATTTCTCTATAACCTCAATTTTAGCTTTATCTACCTCAATTTCCTTACCTGAAATTTTGTTACCAAGTACGATACCTTTTTTGACCATAAAATTTCATTTCTCCCAATTAGCACCAAGTGACTCTCAACGCACCTCTGCAATACATCACGCAAATGTAACAAGCACTCTTCAAAAGACTAGCCCACAATGCTAAAGTCATCCATGAACACCTCAATAGTGCTCTCAAACATGTCCAAGAAGATAGACATCATGCATCTTTGAAATGTTGCCAGAGCGTTATATAGTCCAAAAGGTATTCTCTTAAATGCAAAGGTACCATAAGGACATGTGAAAGTTGTCTTCTATTGGTCCTCGGGTACGATAACAATTTAATTGTACTTGGAATATCCATCAAAGAAATAGTACCATCCCTTCTCTGCTAATCTGTTGAGCATCTGGTCTATGAAGGGCATAAGAAAATGATCTTTCTCGGTAGAAGCATTTAGTTTTCTATAATCCATGCATACTCTCTATCTGGTGACTGGTCTCATGGGGATCAACTTATTCTTCACATTAGGCACCACTATGATACCTCTTTTTTTTGGAACACACTGCACTGGACTTACCCACTCAATCTCAGTAATTGGGTAGATTACTCCTGTGTCTAACCACTTGATGATTTCTTTCCTCACTACCTCTTACATTGGGGGGTTCAACCTTCTTTGATGCTCAATACTCAATTTATAATGTTTGACTAGTTGAATCTTGTGAGTACATATCCTAGGGGGTATGCCAATAATGTATGTGATTGTCCACCCAATGGCACTTTTGAAATATTTGAGAACTAAGAGGAGTGCCTTTGTTTGAGCTTCACTCAAGTATATTGTAATGATAACAAACAATGTACTATTATGCCAAGTATGTGTATTTCAGATGCGATGGTAGTGCCTTTAACTCTAACTCTGGTGAGACTTCTACAAAAGGCTTTGTAAGTTGCATAAGTCTAACTCCAACCTTGCTTGTCGCCTCAGCCCAAATGATACCCCAAGAGCATTTACAGTTTCCTCAAAATCAGGAATGTTATCACCGTCGAAATTTATCAACACTGCCACCAAATGATCAACTCCAAGCTTTAATTCTACTGGGGTCTCTGCTTCACTGTCCTCACCCATTAAGATCATTGAAATGACCTGGAACTGAGAACTCTTTCCATCTTGTTGACCCACTTGGAACACAACTGCTTCCTCCCCAAACCTGAAGGTAAGTAGGCTCTTTTCCATATCAACTAATGCTCGACTTGTGGCTAAGAAAGGTCTTCCCGAGATGATAGAAACTACAAAATCAACCTCACAGTCAAGTATAACAAAATCTGCAGGAAATATAAATTTCTCTACCTTTACCAGCATATCATATAGTATCCCCACAGGGTTCTTGACTATTCTGTCTGCTATCAACAATCGTATCATCGTAGGGACAAGGCTCCTCAAACCTAGCTTCCTGAATACAACAAGAGGCATCAAGTTAATGTTAGCCCTAAGTTATATAGTGCTTTAGCAAACTCAAGATCTTCTATAGTGCATGGTATGGTGAATGCACCCCGGTCTTCCCGATTTTGCACCAAAGAATTTGTAGTGATGACACTACAATGTTGAATCTTTTGAGAAAGGTCTTGGCTCATATTTTGCTTCTTATTGACTAGAATTTCCATCCATTTGGCATTCCCTTACATCCTCTCAAGAGCTTCTGTTAAGGGGATGTCTACTAATAATTTCTTAAGCATCGCCAAGAACTATTCAAACTTACCTTCCTCCTTCCTTTTCCCAAGCCTTTGTGGAAAAGGGGGAGGGGGCCTTGGAAAGGTTTTATATTTCTTAGGATGCTCTTCCACTTTGTATGCCTTGATCTCCTTATTCATTCTCTTCTTGTGGCTTCCATTTTTTACCATTGGCATAGGCGCATTCGGAGTGCTTTTGCCACTCTGATTCATCACTGCCATGCAATGCCCTTCGAACTTAGAATTTTGAACCGTATTACTTCGTAAGGTGCCCTTTTGGTGTTGGTTCAACTGCAAAGAAGGTTGCCCAAATTGTTGTTCTAGCTGTTTAATCACGACCGATTGAGATTCTATTTTCTGGTCAATACTTGAAATATTCGCTTTGATTCCCTTTAAAGTCTCATCTTGGTAGTCGGCACTCTCTAATAACTTATCGAACATTTCTTTGATCCTGGAGTTACTTGACCCAGCATCATGGTTGTGAGGTGGCATATAAGGACCATTCCTGTAGCCCTCTCTTCTTCCCCATTCAGCATCTGGCACTCTCTCTTTTTTCATCATATCCACCCCAGTTGTCTCTATATGCCCCATCACGGTTGAAGTTCTGACCTTGATTCCCGAAACCTTGCCTCTAATAATCCAAATTTGATCCTTGGAGGTTGTTCTGGAAATTCGCTACTTGGTTGCTTACAAAATATGCATCCTTATTAAAGAATGGATATTCTTATACTAGAGTCTTAGGAGGTTGGTGAGTGACCACTTTAACACTTGCTTGGTTTTGCTTCAAAACCAAGTCCATACTTGTGCGAAGTTGAGCAAGTTGCTCCATGATCTCTTCGTTTACCTTTGCTTGCTCATTGTTGGCATTGACCGCACAAGAACTCTTTCTTGCACCACCTCTCGTTGACCCCATGCTCTATTGGTTTTAACCACTTGCTCCATCCTTGCGGCTGTCAATACAAAAGGTTGGTCAAGAAACATGCCTCCCCGGATTGTGTCGAAACATGCCTCCCCGGATTGTGTCGGCGCAAGCTTGACTATTCTCATCAAGTGTCGGATAGAAAATCTCAACTAAGGCATCATCAACAATCTTGTGATCGGGGACCATCCTCAAGCATTTAGTAAATCTCTCCCATGTTGTGCTAACAGAGTCACCCAGTAATTGCTCAAAGTTGTTGCTTTGATCCTTGAGCTTCAACTTCTTAGATGTTGGAAAATATCTTTCAAAGAATACTCTCTGAAGCTTAGCCCAACTAGTAATAGTACCCGGAAGAAGCCCAGACAACCACACAACTGCAGTGTCAGTCAATGACAGTGGAAACACTCTTAAACCAATGGCGTCAAGAGAAAGATTTTATGCCCCCATAATACTCTTGCAAATAAACACCACATTTTGGAGATGACAGTGGGGATCCTCTAAAAGTAGCCCTGTGAATAATCTATGGTTTTGGAGCATTTCGAGCAACCCACTGATACTGTGTACTTAGTATCTACTGGTAAAGAAGGCAGTACTATTGTACCGGTAATGTCCATAGCCATAGGGGTCAATCGATACTGATTCCATCCATAGGCGTTTTCACTAAAGTCCCTAAGTTGTGGCCTGTTACCCCTTGGCAGTGGATTCTCTTCTCTACCCATATTCTCATTCATATTCATGTCCTCTTCAACCTCAATGTCCTCATTCACTTGAGCCATTTTTCTCACGAGTTGATGGATCTCCAAATTGATCGGAGCTAAGGGATTGCCTTGGCTCCTTGTGTTGGGCATACAACCTAGCACACCCTGCAAGTAAAATCAAACAACAAAAACAAAAACAAAAGCAAAATAAACGAGACTTTAGAAATTGACACTTGAACTAACTAATAGTGAATTCAAGTCAAAACCTAACTGTATTCCCTAGCAATGGTGCCATAATTTTATAATGATGTTCACTCTCCAATAAGAAAGTGGTTGTTGTCATCAATTAACCTAACCAGAGGTTAGGGTCAAACCCATAGGGAATACAGGGCCTGACTATAAGACTTCATTACTAATCATTTCAAACATTCATAACTACAATCTCTAAATGGGAGGAGGTTGTGATTTAAAAATAAAATAAACACTAAACTATAACACGAGAAAGCACTCAATTTTAGGGCCAACTTAGGAAATTGTGTTCCCCATGGTTCGTTAACTCGATTTTCCTAGATAACATAACTACAACTGGAGATTCACACGCAGGATGACAACTTAGGTTCTTCGAGCTCTCTTGTGAAGGTGAAGGTCAAATTTCACCATAGCGCTTGGTCGTCTACCATGGCGTGCCAACTAACCATTACCTATTGTCCCAGTCAACCTCACCTTGGTCAATATTGGTAGATTAGACGAGAACATATCAATCGAATAATATCATCTATTTTTCTTTTCTTGTTCGTCACTACCTTGGTAGAGATCGTGATAGTAGGAAGGGTCTGGTGGTGGCCACCACCAAACAACAATCAATATGAAGGGAATTAGATAATACATGCAAAACCCCAATCATAGAAATGCAACAAACCTAGGTCATACCAAGTCAACTACTTATGGTTCCCACAACCCCAAGTTATGGGTGTTTAGCTACTCATAACTAAAGCAAAACTAACAAAAATGCAAATACAAGGCATATTTGAGAGATTTACCAAAAGCAATGAAAAGCATAGAGACCACAAGTTCCAAACCCAAAAGTTTGATAGATTGGCAATGAACACAAAGAAAGATTTGCAATCCCCAAAATGGATTTTCCAAGAGGAAATGATAAACTAAGCTAATATCCTAAAAGATTCTTGAGAGAATATTCAAAGGCAAATTCTATGTTCTAATATCTGGAATCTCATAATAAAATCCTAACTTAATGTATTTATAGTGTTTACATACAAATCCTAAAAATAACACAGAAAAGATAGCTGGAAGCTGGTACATCTCGCAGGTACGACTCATAGGGTAACCTATGAGTCGAGGTATAGTATCAAGTTCTTGGCATTTAAGACTCAACTGGTATGACACACTGGTATGAGTCATTGTTTGGTCTATGACTCGTATGCTCATCTTATAGTCTAGGCCTTCAGTTTTTGGTCCAACATTTTGTCTCTCTAATCAATACTATGAGTCTACCTATACAAGTCATTGTGCAACTTACAACTCATAGGATGGCCTCTTAGGATTGACCTCTAGTTAGAAGATTTCTGAGTTTTTGGTCTTTGTTTTCTTGCTACGATACACCCTACAACTCGTAGTTGAGCTCGTATGTCCTATGCTTCAGTAAAATTTGCATTTTTTTTATCCTAAATCATGTTAATCTAACTTTTCTGTAAGAACACAAAAACACATTAAAACCATAAAAAGTCGCATTAAGAACTCACAAAATCCCTTATTTTAGGCATCAAATATGTTGAATTTTGATAGCATATCAGCCGCCAACTCTGCCTTTTCTTCTGGCCTCACACCCATTATAGCCAATATCTTGTAGACCTCATCAATGAACTCTTGAGGGTCCTCATCTACCTTTGACCCATAGAATTATAGGGGATTCATTCTTATGAAATCTCTCACCCAAGAAGTCGTGTAGAAGCATGAGGGGCTTGGGCCCCTTGAGTGGCTTGTTTAGCCACCATTTGTGCAAGCAAGGCGAGAGCATCCCTAAGCTCTCCATTGACCGATTACTCCTCAGGTGTGCGGGCTTGTCTCCATCTCGTGTTAGGCATGATCTAGCATAGCAAAGGACAAGCATTATGGGAGGAAATCTTAGTTCTACTCTATGTAGGAATAGGAGTCCCATTAGAGCATCCTCCTCCATGTGACTAGTACGACTTCACACAAGCTTGTTGATGAGTCCTCCACTTCGGAGACATTACTTATGATCTCTTGATATATATTTAGACTTTCTCTCTTGACTTATGTATTGACTATGAGGGTGAGCCCAGTTGCTTTGTCTTGGCCCAGCTCTTATCGTATAGTAGATATGTTATTGGACATTTTATATGTCTATGTTCTGAGCTTTGACACCTTTGACTCTTGATGTTGATGTTATAAAGTTGTCCCTTAGCCCTATTTATCCCGGTGTACTACTTCCTTTTATATTTTATTACTTCTACGACCAAGGATGTGTAATGATACGTTAAGAGGCTTGCTTGGAGTTCCTTTGGGTTCCCATGCGCTGTGTTACATCTAGGCCCTAGGCTTGGATTGTGACATTTATCTCAGTCCAAGGCTTTTGGTTCTTGGGACAAAGTGTTCCCAAACATGAAAATACCTGTACTTAGCCATTTTTCACTCTCATATCATCTTAAAATTTCCCAATACTCATTCAAACACTTAGCCAAATATTGTACTCCTAAATTCAAGTTTCAAAATCCTTTCGGATCATAAGGATTGCACTCAAGCTTCAAGTTTGCATCTCCAATATTCATCAAGTTCATCTCCAAAGTTAAGGTATGTGGATTACTTTCGTGGATTCCTTTCACCCATGATACCCAAGCTTCTTTTTACTTAAAATTGCATGATTTAAAGATGATTTACGCATGGGTCTTATTTAATATGAAAATCAATGCAGACTACGTTGGGGTTTATTAAATCTTAAGATTTGATGATGGGTTTTGATGTATATTGCTTGAGGGTGTTACCAAGTATCTATTGATGGTTTTACATTGAATTTTCTAGCATGATAACACTCTTGAATTGCATAAATTTACACTAGCACTACATACCCTCTAAGTGTTCGATAAAATGTCCGGTTATAAGTTCTTGAGGAATTGAAGGTCCAATGCATGTCTTATGAGTTAAATGACTATATGATGATGAAATAATGACAAGATGAATGTATGTATATTGTATTCTCTATACAGTGTTGGAATATGATAATACCCTACTCGGGGGTTATGCGCCGGGTAACCTTGTCAAGGGGTTCGTATCTTATCAGGGGGTTTGTACTCCATCACCACGAGTGGTATGGTGCGATTATCCATCAATCTTGTTGGGAGTTTGTACCCATCAACCTATCGGGGGGGTTGTACTCCGGCACCATGGGTGGTAGGGTGCGATGATCCACCAACTTATCAAGGTATTTGTACTCCGGAACCACAGGTGTACTTCCACAGGTGGTAGGGTGCAGCATGAAATATAGGTCCCCCGTAAGGGACGTCAGTACAAGATAATGTATTGAGTATGTAAGGCAACAACTCAAATAAAACCATGGACTGGTGTAAGATTTGGGACCACCTTTGGTCATACTATGGAATCATGTACTTTATGTTCTTTATATTACTTTACCTTTACTGTGTGATCTGTGCACAGCTATAAAACAAATGACCAACTGATCAATGGTTAAACTATATTGGGTTCGTCCCTATCTAGGTTATACTCAACTCATCGGGCTACCCACCATTGATAGGATCGTCCTTGGCTAGGTGCTATCTCCACCCATTGGGCTACCACCTACCAAAAATTGTATACTTTATCTTTCAATTACCTTTGAGATGATTCTTTTGGTGGCCATAATATTAGAGTTGTAGGACTGTATATGTAACATGTGACATGTGGATAATCATACAAGACAATATGACAATGAAAAGAGTACATTACATAAATGATGAAATGCATATGAAATGGACAACTCGTGAACTTTACTCCGTAATAAGAACTCATGTAACTTGGTATCCAAACATATATGCAGTTTTGAAGGGGGCTATGTATGGAATCATATGAACATGTAAAAGAGTCGAGACATGGTTAATAATTGTGTCGGAGTTGGTGAATGTCTTTATGTACCAAGGAGAGATCTATGCTTCATGCCAAGTGATACGAAATCAAGTTACCTTACATACCTCATTGTCGGACCTTGTTACTATCTCAAGATAACCTTTCCTTCCTCCAAATACTTATCTACAATATAGTAGGTACTAAAACTAGCATTAATAGCCAATATATACACCTTGGCATCCCAATCACATAAGAAAACAATACATGGGCAGCAAGCGGATGATTATAAACCCGAGCGTATTCCTTTAACCTTTTCGCCCCTAATCGTATTTTCTAATACACATTAGCATGTACACATCATGTACAACATATTTTAATGTCATAACAGTCTTATAATAGCCCACAAAGCATAACACATCACAATTCCACACAATCTAAAAATGGATAGCATAACGTTACCTTCCTTCGCTACATTTCGACGTCGAC
>JAOTQJ010064671.1:0-13560 GCA_025642045.1 Solanum sejunctum | reverse complement strand
GGGTTAGTCAGTAAAATAGAGGAAACTCTGTCAAAATTTTTGTGAAATTCCTTAGCTGTTGTAAGTAAAGATTCAGTGTAAGTTGTTGTCGCGTTGCCCTATCGGCACCATTCGCGGCCCCTGGGTTGGGTCGTGACAGGTCATATATATATGATATTATCTCTATATAGTGTTGGGGATGACCAATCCTAACTCGGGGGGTTGTAGGTCCGGGTAACCTATCGAGGGGTTGGTACCTTAGTAGCCTAATTAGAGGGGTGGTAGGCCCGGGTAACCTTGTTGGGGATTGGTACCCATCAACCTTGATGGGGTTTTTGTACTCTATCAACCTTGATGGGGCTTTGTACTACATCAACTTCATGAAGGGGTTCGTACCTCATACACATATCCATGGGGGTGGTAGGCCTTGGCTTGCACTATAATGGTCACTTCTTACACTCGTATTATGATCTATATACGCATGGTTTTACTTCAAGCATTATTCATACATGCCATATTGATAGAATGCTATTCATTGCTTATGATTATGCATTTTTCCTATGATTCATATCTCTTGTTGCATTGTATCCTACATACTTATTACATTTAAACATACTAACACATACTCTATGCCTACATGATATCACCATATAGGGACTGGAGCTCCTATTGGTTCTCCTCATGGCTAGATGGATTATTTAAGTTATATTATGGCGAGTCCTCAAGTTCGGGGACAATATCCATATTCTCTCAAGCTTATTTTAGACTATGTTTTGTATGTTTAGATCATCTATTGTAATTATTGTAAGTGAGCCCAGTCACTTGTCTTAGCCCTCACTCTTATCTATGTAGTAGAGATGTTGTTGGACATAATGTATATCCATGCTATGAGCTTTGACTCTTTCATGACTCCTGTTGCTTATGATATGAAAGATGTTCCCTTTATTCTTGATTCCCCTTGTTTATGTTTATCTCTTATTGTCATTTTAATTGCTTTCGCTATCAAAGATGTGTAATGATATGCTATGAGGCTTGTTTGGGTTTCCTTCGGGCTTCTCATTCACCGGTCATATCTAGGCCCTAGTATTGGATCATGGAAAAGATGGTATCAAAGGACTAGGTTGTTAGATTCTCGACGTCCAATACACTACGGCCTTTAGAGTGCTATTCATGGTTGTGAAGTGCTCCACGACTATGGTTGGGAGGCTATGAGACATTCTAGGAAATGTTTCACTTGTTCATGATCTATGTCATGCGATAGAGTTAGGTCCCCTAGGGCTTATTACTAATCCCTAATTATTACATTACAAGATATGTCTCCAGCTACTCAGGACAGTGATATGACAAACGCAGACGTTCGCAATGGTTTATGGATATTGGCCAAAGCGGCACAAAGTTGGCAACTCATATCAATAAATAAGTGATTGCCTCCAAGAATTCTAATCGTAAGAGGAGGGGTAGTGAGGCCAAGAGGGTCTATGTTAGGGGTAAGTTCCAAAGTTCCAAATGTAGAGATGCTGGTAGTGGGGTACCTTATACTAGGTGACCAAAATATGATAGGTGCTATGATGGCCCATGCTTGAGAGGTACTGACACTTGTTATGTCATAAGGTAATGGATTGACCTAGTAAGCACAATAAGGGTAAAAGAGGTGATGGTGGGATGACTAATCCCAAGTATCAAAGGTGTGAAAAGTACCATGGTGGCCCATGGTTGAGAAAGACCAATGCTTGTCGTGGGTATGGTAAAGTGGGTCACAAGCTAATGGATTATTCGTATGTTCGAAGGAAATGTAAGGGTGGTAGACCTTTGGATTAAGGTGGTCATGTTGATCAAGTGGCTTAAGAAGAGGATGAGATGCCCGATGTTGCTACCGATTTGTTGAAATTTTCTTTGGCTTTGATGTATTTGCATTAGTGGGCCATTATTTCTTTCATTATTCTTTTAGTTGCTAGTGTGTTTAATGTGTGTCCCGAACTTTCTTAGGTATCTATCTCATTGGTAAACCTATTGTTGTTTGAAAGTTTATAGGTGTTGTCCCATGTTCATATTGCATAACGTTTTCCCTTGTGACTTGTTGGGTTTAGTGTGGTGGATGTTGATGCTATGCTTGGTATGGATTAGTCATATTTCGATTCCCTATTAAATTTGTCCTTGTGTAGGGACTTGTAAGGTGGATGCAAAGAGGTAAGTCCATTTCTTATCTTAAAGTATGATAGATCTCTAAGAGTTTCCCCCATGTTCTCAATGCATAGGGTCTTGTATTGTGATTTTGGTTGAACTTAGTTAGTTAGGTTGGAGGTCTCGAGATGGTTCAACTACTTGTATATTGTGTCCCCTTTGATTATAGAACTTGTAAGGTTGTAGCATGATGGTTAAGAATGGTCGATTTATTTGATCAACTACAATGGGTTAGTAACTTTTCTAATCTTGATCTTTGGTTCAGGTTTTGTTCCCAAATGATGATGAGGATAGGTGATATCCCTAAGTATCCTTTTGGATTAGGAGTGATCCTTTTGAGTATGTTAGAGTTTTTGGGTTGGCTTATGCACTGGCTATATTTACGGGTTTCAGGAATAGGGTTTTTAGTCCCTACATTATTGTGTTTTGGTGGTCTATAGTGATGAAGTATTGATTTATTTAGAGCATGTGAATTATTTGGGGGTGGTGTTATGAATCTTGGGGTAAGAGGAGTTATATTCTAAGTATGTGAAATGTGGAATATAGTTAAAAGAGGTTACCTCCCGAGGTTATGTGGCGTTGGAGGATGGTATTGGCACTGATCCTAAGAAGACGTGTGTGATTAGAAATTGGCCTAGACCTTTGACTCCCTTAGATATTAGGAGTTTCTTAGGCTTAGAGAGTTACCACCGGAGATGAATGGGTTCTCTTCTATCTTATCCTCACCAAATGGAGTGGAAGGATTTGTTGTCTAGTGTGATATTGCCCAGATAGGTTAGGGTTGTGTGTTGATGCAAGATAGTTAGGTGGAAGTCTACACTTTTAGATGATTTGAGATGAATGAGAAAGATTATCTTATCTATGAACTTGAGTTGGTCGCCGGGGCTTTTACTTTGAAAATTTCACGTCATTGGTTGTATATGGTACATATCAATATGGTTACCATTCATTAGGGTTTCTAATATGCATTCACCCAAGGGATCTTATCTTAATACAAAGGAGGTGGTTAAAATTTCTTAAGGATTAGGATATGAGTGTGCATTATTATCCCAGTAAGACAAGTGTTGTGGTAGATGCTTTGAGTAGGGTGTCTATGGTTAGCGTAGCTCATGTTGATAGTAGTGATGAAAAGGTGGCTAGGGAGGTGCATCGGTTGCCTAGGTTGGGGGTTATGTCAGAAGAGGTTGGTAATGGTGGTGTTATTGTTGTCAATGGTTCCATATCTTCATTAGTTGATAACATAAGAGTAAAGCAAGATCTTAATCCCTCCTTGTTAGAATAGAAGGCCTTGTGAAAGAGGGAAAGATGGAAGTTTTCTCTCAACGGGGAGATGGCACCCTTAGGTACCAAGGTAGGTTATGCGTACCTTGTGTTGATGGCTTGATAGAGAAGGTTCTTGTTGAGGCTCATAACTCTTCTTATTCTATACACCCTGGTGCTACCAAGTGTATAGAGATTGAGTGACGTGTATTGGTAGGGAGGCATGAAGAGGGGCATTGCCAAATATGTTTTCAGTTATCATAGTTGTCAATAAGTTAAAGCCGAGTATCTAAGGCCGGGTGACCTAACCCAAGACATAGAGATTCCTACTTGAAGGTGGGAGGTGATTAATATAGGTTTTGTGGTTTGATTATCCAAGACTAAAAAGGGTTTTGATTCCATTTTGGTTATGGTTGGTAGGGTGATGAAATTGGTTCACTTTTTGCCAGTTAAGATTATTTATGGTACCGAAGAGTATGCTAAATTGTACATTCATGAGTTGGTGAGATTACTTGAGGATATGTTTAAGCTTATGTATTGGAGTTCAAGAGTAGTTGGGATGCTCATCTTCCATTGATTGAGTTTGCCTATAACAATAGCTCCATTCTAGTATTTGCATGGTTCCTTTTGAGGCTCTCTATGGTAGATGATGTAGACTACTAGTTGGGTGGTTTGATGTGGGAGAGATGGCTTTGTTGGGTCCGAAACTAATTATGGGTGCTATGGTGAAGGTAAGGTTGGTTATGGAAAGACTAGAAATGGCCCAAAGTTATCAAAAATACCAAGCCAATGTGAGGAGCGGAGAGCTAGAATTCAAAGTTAGTGATTTGGGGGTAATCGAAGGATTCACTCATGAAAGGTATGGTTTGTCTTGGTAAAGAGGGAATTGTGTTCATGGTTTGTAAGCCTTCTTAGAGAGTTGAGGAAGATTAGTGAGGTTGCATATGAATGGGACACCTTGAGGTTGTGGACATTATGGGGGATGAGTTGACCTATGAAGAGGTTCGGTGGAGAAGTTGGGTGGATATGAGTAAAGGTTGATTTCTGAGGGTGTAGTGTTTGCCAATGCCCATTAGGAGAATTGTCAAGTCGATGGTATCTCTTGGGGAGTAGGAGTGGGCGTGGAGGAGCAATATTCGTACCTCTTTCATTCTGTAAAACCATATGATAACACGTCAATTCCTTTTATGATTACAAGTCTTATGTTTCAACCCCTATGTCATTACATCCATTCATGTTATGTTGACAAGTTCATGGTGATTTTACACTTATGATGAGATTTTGAAATGATGTTTAAGTGCATTGTTGCATCCTTATGTGGGATAAAATTATCATGTTTGTGTTTCTTATATATGTTTTTTTGACATTCAGGGACGAACGTTCCTAAGGGAAGATACTCTAATTACCCCAAAAAGTGCTCAAAAATGTGCCTCAGAAGTGCCCAGAATCGTAGTTTCTATATATCTCAAAATTTGAGCATGATACCGAAAATTAGACTTTATATTCTTTTTCGGGGTGTCAAAATTAGGGAGAAAAGGTCCAACCCCAATTTTAGAGTGAACAATTCACAATTTCAAATTTCAAAGTGATGATTTCCATAATGGTATTCGCGTTTGGGGCGCGACGCATCCCAATGTATTTTGATGCCCAATTTTTCAGTTCGGTCCGAGACTTTTAAGTCTTAAGCCTAAGCCTTTTCACACATAAAAATACCTATACTTAGCCATTTTCACCCATATATCATTCTACATATTCCCCAATACTCACTCAAACACTTAGTCTTATATTTCTCTTAAAATTCAAGTGCCAAAACCCTCTCCAGATCTTAAGGAATTCAATCAAGCTTCAAGTCTCCATCTCCAATCTTCATCAAGTTCATCTCCAAAGATAAGGTATGTGGGTTTATTTCATAGTTTCATTTCACCCATGATACCCAAGCTCCTTTACTCAAAAATTGCATGATTTAAAGTTGATAAATTCATGGGTTTTATTCATTATGAAATTCACTGCACACTATGTTGGGTTTATGAAATTATGACTGTTTTACTATGTTTGGAGCTATGAATCTAATATCTATGGTGAGGATTGATGAATGGTCTTGATGTATATTGTTTGAGGGTGTTACCAGATATCAATTTATGGGTTTACACTGATTTTTCTAGCATGATTTCACTCTTGAATTACATGAATTTACACTAGCATTACACACACTCTATGTGTTTGATAAACTGTTCAGTTATGGATTCTTGGGGGATTGAAGGTCTAATGTATGTCTTATGAGTTTAATGATGTTATAATAATTTTATAATAATGAAATGTTGAAATGATGATGAAAGTAATGTATGTATGTGATGACTAAATGATGAGGAAAGGAATGTATGTATATGATAATGAAAGGACTGCATATATATATATATATATGTATGATATTATCTCTATATAGTATTGGGGATGACCAAACCTAGCTCAGGGGGTTGTAGGCCCAGGTAACCTATTGAGGGGTTGGTACCTTGGTCGCTTAGCTCAAGGGGGGTAGGCCCGAGTAACCTAGTTAAGGTTGGTACCCATCAACCTTGATGGTGGGTTTGTACTCTATCAACCTCATGAAGGGGTTTGTGCCTCATGCACCTATACAAGGGGGTGGTAGGCCTTGTCTTGCACTATAATGGTCACTCCTTACACTTGTATTATGATCTATATAAGCATGGCTTTTACTTTAACCATCATTCATACATGTCATATTGCTAGTATGCTATTCATTGCTTATGATTATGCATTTTTCCTGTGATGCCTATCTCTTGTTGCATTACATCTTACATACTTAGTATAATCAAATGTACTAATGCATACTCTATGCCTACATGATATCACCACGTAGGGACCGGAGCTCCTATGCTATGAGCTTTGACTCTCTCATGACTACTATTGATTATGATATGAAAGATGTTTGATTTAGTCCCAATTTACCTTGTTTATGTTTATCTCTTATTATCATTTTAGTTGCTTCCGTGATCAAGGATGTGTAATGATATATTATAAGGCTTGTTTGAGGTTCCTTCAGGTTCCCCATTCACCAGTCACATCTAGGCCCTAGGCTTGGGTCGTGACAAGTAGGAGATAATTTACTGAATATGTAAGGTAAGAAATACTATATATGAACTAAGAACTCAAATGAAATCATGCACTGGTATAAGGATAAGAGGCCACCTTTAGTAACACTGTGGAATAATGTACTTTATGTACTTTTTATTACTTTACCTTTCTTTACTATATAATTTGTACACAATATGTAATACAAATGACCAGCTGATTAGTGGTAAATCAATATCGGGATCAACCCATGCTAGACTTTCCTTTCATCCCTCGGATACCCCCCTCCCCCCTCCCCCCGTAATGGGATCGGCCACTGCTAGGTGATCCTTCTACCCCTAGAGATATCACCAATCAATAAGCAACTTACTTTACTTTATCTTTCAATTACCTTTGAGATGATTCTTTTGATGGTCATAATATTGGTGTTGTAGGACCATATATATAGCATGAGATATGTAAAGAACTATACAAAACAACACCACAAAGTAAAGAGTAGGTTACACAAATAATGAAATAAGTAGGAGATGAAGTAACTTAGGAACTTTATTTAGTAACAAGAATCCATGTATCATGGTACTCACATATGTATGCAAATTTGAAGATGACTATATATGGGAGCATATGAAATCATGAAAGAGTGGAGACATGATTATTAGTTATGTCATAGTTGGTAAGTACCTTTATGTGCCCATGGAGGGATATATGTTTCATGACAAATAATACGAAATCAAGTAGTCTTACATACCTCATTTTACGACCTCACTATTTTAGGTAAAAGGGAGCTTGGGAATCATGGGTGAAAGAAACCCATGAAAGAAACTAACATACCTTAGCTTTCCGAGAATCCTTGAAGAAGATGGGAGATAGAAACTTGAAGTTTGAATGAGAACCTTAAGATCCGGATGAGTTTTGAGACTTGGAATTTGGAGATGAAATATTATCTAAGTGTTTGAGAGTATTTGGGAATGTCCTGGATAATATGAGGGTGAAATAAGGCTAAGTATAAGTATTTTCATGCATGGGAAGGCTTAGGCCCAAGACCCAAAAGTCTTGGACCGAACTTGAAAACTGGCACCAAAATAACACAATAGCGGCGCATCACGCGACAAATGCACACCACACACTAGAAGTTAACACTTTAAGATTTTGAATTTTGCTATGGTTGCTCTAAAATTGGGGTTAGACCTATTTTACACTCAATTTTGCTCTTTGAACAAGAATATGATGTCAGATTTTCAATATCATACATGGATTTTAAAATATATGGAAATTATGATTTCGGGCACTTCTGAGGCACATTTTTAAGCATTTTTTGGGGTCGTTTCAATATCTCCTCCTTGGGTATATTTGTCCTCGAATGTTAAAGAGACGTATATAAGAAGAATAATCATGAACAATCATCCCCAACAAGAATGTAACAACACATTTAATACATCATTTTCAAAATCTTAACACGAGTATCAAAATCATCATGAATTTGTCAACATAAACATGAATGCATGCAAGTGACATGGAGGCTGGAGCATAAGTCTTGGAATCATACAATGACCTGAAGGGTTATCATGAGGTTGAATAGAATGAAAGAGGTATGGATATTGCCTTCCATGCCCGCTCTATCTCCCCGAGTGACGCTACTGATTTGACGATTCTTCCCAAAGGCCTTGGCGAACACTACACCTTATTAATCAACTTTTCCACCCATTCATCCAATATTCCTACCGAGAGCTTCTCCTACGATAACTTATCCTCCACAACACCCACAACCTCAAAGAGTTCTTGTCACGACCCAAGCCAAGGTTCTAGCCGTGACATGGTGCATGGGGAACCCAAAGGGACCCCAATAAAGCCTCTTAACATATCATTACACATCCTTGATCACAAAAGCAATAAAATACACAAAGAGATAGTAATAGGGACAACAAGGCTAAGGGACAACTTCTATATCATAAACATCAAGAGTCAAGAGAGAGTCAAACCTCATAGCATAATACAAAACATGTCTAACAACACCTCTAAAACTTAGATACTTAGAGGGGGCCAATACAAGCTACCAGGATCACCCTCATAGTCAACATACACATAAAAAAAGATAGTCTTAGAACATAAAATGAGATCATAAACATTGTCCCCAAAATGAAAGACTCACCAAAGAGCTTGAGAGAAGTCGTACTAGCCACGTGGAGGAAGATGATCAAGTAGGGATATGGTTCCTACATGGTGACATCATGTAGGCATAGAGTATGCATTAGTATATCTGAATGTACTAAGTATGTAGGATGCAATGCAACAAGCAATAAGCACCATAAGCAAAATGCATAACATAAGCAATGGGAAAGCATATAGCAATATCACATGTATGAATTATGCTTGAAGTAAAACCATGTTTATATAGAATATAATACATGTGTAAGGTGAGACCATTATTTGTGCATATCCGATGCCTACCACCCCCTTAGAGATGCAAATGAGGTACGAACCCGTCGATCGGCTGATGAGGTATAAACCCCTCGACATGGTTGATAAGGTACAAACCCCCTAACATGGTTATCAAGGTACAAACCCCTTGACATGGATACATAAGCCTACCACCTCCTGAGCAAGGTGATCGAGGTACAAACCCCTCAATAAGGTTACTCGAGCCTACAACCCCCCAAGTGAGGCTTGGTTAATTCCCAAAACTATAGAGATAATATCATATACATACATTTATTTCATCATCATAAAGTCATTCAACTCATAAAATGTGCATTAGACCTTCAATTCCTCAAGAAATCATAACTTGGACATTTTATCAAACACTTGGCGGGTGTGTAGTGCTAGTGTAATACCATGTAACTCAAGAGTGAGATCATGCTAGAAAATTCAATATAAAACCATCAAGAGATACTTGGTAACACCCTCAATCCATATACGTCAAGTCCTTCATCAAATCTCACAATAAATCTTAGATTTATAGCTCAAAACATGCTAAAACAACCATAATTTCATGAAATCCCAACATAGTGTGCAGTGAAATTCATAATAAGTATGACCCATGAGTAAAGCAACTTAATCATGCAATTTTATATAAAAGGAAGCTTAGGTATCATGGGTGAAAGAAACCCATGAAAGAAACCGACAAACCTTGACTTTAGAGAATCCTTGAAGAAGATTGGAGATAGCGACTTGAAGCTTGAATAAGAACCTTAAGATCTGGATGTGTTTTGAGACTTGAATTTAGTGAAATATTTGGTTAAGTGTTTGAGTGAGTATCATGGGATGGTTTGAATAATATGAGGATGAAATAAGGCTAAGTAAAGACATTTTCATGGAAGGGAACACTTAGGCCCAAGACCTAAAAGTCTTGGACCGTGATAACAATCACTGGCAACAAAATACATAGATGAAAACCTATTGCGGAGGCAAAATTAACACATGTCCATGATAGCTGCATGTTGTGGTACTGTCTTAGATTGATTTCTAGATAAGGAAAATTATTAAAATTGAAATTGCTAATTGTTTGCTACTAAATTGGGGTTAGACCCATTTCCCAATCAATTTGACCTCATAAACAAGAATATGAGTCTATCACGCATGGATTTTGAGATATACGAAAATTACACACTTTCAAGGCACATTGTCGAGCACCTTTTGGGGTCGTTTCAATTTTATAGCATTAGAGTCACCAACACATCCCCTTCAACCTAGAAGCATGAAAAATCAGATGAACCATACCCATACCCTTAGGCAAATTCCCATTTGCATGCAACCTTACCAAGCTTCTTAAACACTCTATAAGAACCCACAAACCATAAACTTAATTTCCTTCCTTTCCAGCCAGACCACACCCTTCATGGATGGGCTTCCAAGTGAACCAAACCATCAACACAAATACCTATAGCCTGCCTTAGTATCTAAAAACACCATCTCCCTCTTAGGAGAAAACCTCCACCTTACCATCCCTCACCAAGACCTCCAACTCCATCAAGATGGGGATCAAGGCCTTGGTTAACTAGACCACTTCAACTTAATAAGATTCAGAATCATCAGAGCTACTACACAACCCTTCTCACTTCACCCAACTTCACCCCTTCAAAATTCACAACATCACCCTCAAATGATTAATAAGCTCTTCCTCAGTTCCGGAAGCAACCTAACATTTATTACCAAGAACCACCATAGCATACCAAGGTAGGGATCAAAGACCCTATTCATAAGACCTATAGTCATAATTGGTACATAAGTCAAACTAAGAAACACCACCCCAAATTCAAAATATCAAAAAGGAAATTAAATACTCGTTGACCATCGGAATCAACCTAATAGAGCTAACTTATGTTTAGCACCCCCAACGCTTACAAGATGTTTAAGGCAACCCCTAGAGACTAACTGTACCTTAAGACAAGAAATGGACTTACCCCTTCACCACCACTCAAAGATGGGTTTCATAGGGAGTTGGAATTTGACCTTATGGATTCTACAACCAATGGAGACACAATATGCATATGACCCATCCATTCCAAGAATAACATCAAAGTCCACCACATCTAACTCAACAAAACCATAAGTCAAGACCTAAATGCAATATGACCATAAAACAATTTCCATATACCTTTCTAGCAACAATAGATTCACTAACGAGATAGATACCAAAAAGTCCACATAACAATCTGGAACACATATGAAGCCCACTAGCAACAAAAGGAATAATGAAGGGAATAGAGATAACTGAAAGTTCCCATGCATGCACATCAAGGTCAAAGGAGACTTCAACATACTGGTAGCAACATCAGGCGCCTCATCCACCCCTTGGCTCCTTTGAAGAGCATAAAACTGATTACGTCTTAGAGCACCTCCTTGATCAATATAACCACCTTGGGCCTCTTGATTCACATGACCACCTTGACCTTGAGGACAACCTTCCTTGCCCTTGTTTCAAACGTAAGGGCAATCAATAAGCTTATGGCCTACTCTCCTACACCTGTAACACACACTAGAATTCTTTAAACATTTGCAATGATGATTCTTTTCAAATTTTGGGCATTTTGGAAAACTTATCCCACCATCGCCACCTTATAACCTTGGTTTATCCATTCCTTCCATAGCAAACCTCTTGTTTGGAGCACTAGAAGACCCTTGGCGTTGAAACTTGAGACCTTGTTAGAACCGATCATCCTTAAACTGAGCCCTCTTGGACTCTCCACTCCTCTTATTCCTAAGCTTCTCACCTCAAGTTTTTTGGTGTAAGTCTTGATGCAGTACAAATCTATTTTAGTAATCAACATAGTAGTTCGACATTTTTCACTCACCAAATCAAAGACTCTCATCACGATGTTGTTCATTCTAGCCCTTGGGTCGACAACCAAGTAAGGAGAATACTTAGAGACTTGGTTGAACATGAGGGCATACTCCCCCACACTCATTGTCCCTGGCTTCAAATTCATAAACTCCACCATCTTGGCCTCCTTAAGCTCAAGATGGAAGAACCAATTAAGAAAAGCCACCTTAATCTCCTCCCATAGAACCACATTATTTTTTACCTTCCCATCATTCTATTTGAAAACCATATTTGTGCTACCCCCTTGAGTTGGTAAGTCGCCAACTCCACCTTATCTTTCGATCTAACACCTATTATGGCCAATGCCTTATAAATCTCATAAACTCTTATGGGTCCTCATCCACCTTTGACCCATAGAACTCCGATAGGTTCATCCTCATGAAGTATCTCACCCTAGATCTCAGGGTAGGAGCATGAGAGGCTTGGGCTCCTTGATTAACTTGATGGTCCATAGCTTGAGCTAGCAAGGTGAGGGCATCCCGAAGCTCACCATGGGCCAGTTATTTCTCGAGAGTGCAGACTCTTCTTCCTTTTTTGTTAGGCATGATCAACTAGCATAGGAAATATCACGCCCGAAAGTCCCATAGGGTGGACTGACACCAGTTACCAATAAGGTTCGAGAGAACCAACCTGTAACTATATGCGTTTTATACTTATTATAAGGGATTTCTACATTTGACGCTCCTTTAAGTTGATAAATAGTGATACTAGGCCAAAAGAAAATGCATACGACTAGGCCATTGGGGCCAAGCTATCTCAAGTACGAGAAATGACTTCACTGTGCTTTACATAGTCTACAAAGCCTCTACATAAGGAAAAACATCTAACAAGGGTTGGGATAGCCCCCCCGTCAACAAACTGTGCAATAAAAATATATAAGCTCTAGACATGTACAAAGCCCCGAAGCAACCTGGAGCTTGATGACAGCAGCTGAATATCCTGTACTCCTACTGGGCAGATCTACTAGCACCTTACCTGCAGCATGAAATGCAGGTCCCCCACAAGGGACATCAGTATGGGATAATGTATTGAGTATGTAATGCAGGATATACTATATACAAAGTAAAAACTCAAATGAAACCAAATATCTGTGGAAGATCAGGGACCACCCTTAGTTATGCTGTGGAATCATGTACTTTTATGTCCTTTATATCACTTTATTTTTACTATAAAATCTGTACTGTAAAATCTATGCTCAACTATAATCAAATGACCAACTGATAAGTGGTAACTGTATCAGGATCGTCTCTATGCTAGGTTCTGTATGAACCCCCTCAGGCTATCACCCATAATATTATATTGGGATTGTCCCAATGCTAGGTTCTTCTTGAACCCCCTCGGACTACCACCCATCAAAATTTTATACTGTATCTTTTAATTACCTTTGAGATGATTATTTTGGTGGCAATAATATTGGAGCTGTAGGACTGTATATGTAACATGTAACATGTGGATAGTCACACAAGACAACATGATAATGAAAAGAGTACGTTACGTAAATAATAAAATGCATATGAGTTGGAATAACTTGTGAACTTTACTCCATAACAAGAACTCATATAACCTGGAATCGAAGCTTGTATGCAGTCTTAAAGTTGACTATGTATGGAATCATATGAACATGTACAAAAGTGGAGACATGGTTAATAGTTATGTCAGAGTTGGTGAGTGCCTTTATGTACCAAGGAGTGATCTATGTTTCATGCCAAGTGATAGGAAATCGAGTAACC
>JAOTQJ010064660.1:0-13560 GCA_025642045.1 Solanum sejunctum | reverse complement strand
CCCAAAACAAAAGAGCAAAGTACAATTCAATTTGATCCTCTTGACAAAGTTGCTCCTATTCTCAAATCCCAAAACATCTGGAATTTCTTTCTTTTCAAATTATTTACATGTTTTAAAAAAGTACCTTCTGTTATTTCTCTTATAACTTTTAGATTTATATTGTGACGTGTGAGATGTATTTTGTTGTAGAATGATTGCTTATTTCTTAATGATGTCATCTATTGGTAGGTTAATACTAGTTAAGATCACTTTCTTATGGCTAAAAATTGTTCCATTGATGGTAGATCATACTGCATTCTGTTAACTTTCTGTATTGTATTTTCCTATTAATTTTATATTTTGGTAAAGTCAAAATATTTCATTCAAAAACACCAAGACACCGCCTAATATATGTTAAAAAATGTGTATATGGCTCAGTCATCTATGAATTTTCCCAACAATTAATACAATGTATATCTCTTTAGATAAAAGACACTAGTGAAACAAAAGGCATCAAAAATGTTTTCCAAGCTACCTCTCTCTTGCTACCAATCTTTGTAACACCAAGATATCAAGCATACAAGTTTCCATAACTCTGATACTATCCGCCAGCATAGTAATAGAATCTGGTCCTCTTTGAACTCCTTAAACAAGGGGCGCCATCTCATAATTCCTCATCTTTCTTTAATGTTATGATGGCATCCCACACTATACACAACACAGTGTAACCTTTTTTCCTCGGCAACTTTGTCTTTTTGTTTTTTGAAAAATGGTAATTTCTTCATCTATATATTCACAAGTCTACTACATCAAAGTGCAGTTCCTCTTCCAAAAGTATTACTCTATTCATGCTATTTTATGTGACTCTCTTTGACTTGACACAATATTTAAGAAAAAATCGAAGAATTTTAGAACTTATGGTATAAAATAGTCCTTAGATATTAGTATGGTAATCATTTCATAAAAGGTAAAATAGAAATTTTAAAGTTAAATTATTTCTAATTATAGTAAAGTGACATTCTTTTTGGGACGGATTAAAAAGAATATGGTGCCATATACAATGAGACGGAGGAAGTACAATCTAGGAATTTGGACTTTTTGATACATATAGTCTAAAACGTCAAAAATATCTTTTGTCTGTCCTAACATTTTTTTTCACATCAAAAGTATTGCAAAGCCAGCCAGTTATCTTAAATTTCTGTAATTGCGCTGATTGTCCTCATGACATCTTTGATTTCTTGCTTTCCACACTATCCAGTATAAGCTGGGACAATCTTCCATCTCTCCTCCTCAAGAGTGGCAATGGGGCGGGTGGATGCAAGGTGGTTCAGGTTCAATTTTATGAAGTGCGGGTCGTGGATTTCCTCCAAACTAATTTTATGGAAATCACTATAGATAGTTTCTTGAAACCCTTTTTTTTACAAAATCTAATGACTTTTTTTGGGGAGGTTCAGGTTTGAGAGTAATTGCGAGTTGTCTCAACGTGCAATTCCTTGAGAGCTCATGAGTCAGTTAACAACTTTCAGATCACCAACTCCTGTTCATGCCTTCAAATCAATAACCAATTTTAGAAAAGCCATTAATATTTAGTGATAGGTCACCATCTCTATAACATAAAATAATAAAATACTAGAGATCTGATCATTTTAATGCATCTAAGTTATAATATTATATAGAAATTTATTTTTATAACAAAACAAATTTTAAATTTATTGTGGAGAGGAATGGGGCAAGTCTTTGCGGGACGGAGCGGGGCGGTTGAAAATGAAAAAAAAATGCTATGTGGGGCGGAATTAAAATTTTTGCGGGTTACTTCAGCTTTCATTCTATGTTCCTTGGTTTCAGCCAAATGATTTTTCTCAAACAAATGAATAATCTCCAAAGCCATTTATAGTGTAAAAAGAGATGGTTGGCTGTCTATGTTTGTTCTTCACACAGGTTACGTTTGGAGCTCTTGGTGCTTCCTCTTCTTCATATTTTCTTGTGTCAGTACTACTACTCTAGTCAGCAAACATGTCAAGCAATTGACCTTGTATGAAATTTTAGTCCCCCATGTCATTTTCCAAGGCCCCTGTTCCATCCTATTGTTTGAAGTGGTGAGATTTCCATATGCTAAATCTATGAAGAAGACTCCTTTGTTGCCTAACTTCCATATTGCAGTATCTTTTTCCTGGGTTAGGTTGTTGAAAGGTGCTTGAGTGTTGAAGAGGATGTGTATCCTTTCCACTTATCAGTCATTTAGATTTCTCTTGAGGTGAAGGTTCCATCCCTGACCTATCGACATTCAGCAACACTGGCCTGTTGCTTAAAGCTTAGGAGGTGTAGATCATAGTTGCTTTAAAGGTCTTTGATCTATCTACTTATCCTCCCAGCATGACACTTACAGTCCAATCCTCACAATGAAATTTATTTTGGGTAATATTGATGGCCACAAGTAGGGCTGTTCATGGTTGTGGTTGAAAAATCAAATCGAACCGCAATCCGAACCAAATTGATTGAAAATCCGTTATTTGATTTGATTTGGTTAGGTTTGGTTTTTAAATTTTGAAAATCGATACTATTTGGTTTGGTTTTGGTTTTACTAAAGAAAAATCGCAAAAATAACCAAATCGAATCGAATAATCTATCTATCTATCTATATATAGTATTTATAAATAATATATAAATATTTTATTAGATGTTAATTAACATAAATTTTTAACTTTACCATTTATATATGAAAATTCTTCTGTTAGTGTTTTGATATGTTGTTTTCTTGTAACCCCTCCCCGGATAGTTATTTGATTATTGAGTTATGTTTTTTTCTATAAAGATTTGATCTTTGTTATATTATGACTTTAATATTAGTTTCGTGTATAATAATTTTAGTATTTTTTAACTAAATCACATAATAACTAATACTATTGCTTAATTGAATCCACAATAGCCTTCTGGGGATTGTTCATGTACTAGGTGTATGTGTCTTTTTTTTTTTGATTTGCACCGGGTGTCCGAGTCTCTTAGAGCCCTGACTAATCCCGGGGGTGCACAGGCCCTCGACAAAGAGTTTTCCTCAAGTGCACCATGGTTAATTCAGGTTTTACCTAGTCCGATGGCCCTCAGAAATTAGATGTGCATGCCCTCAACAAACTTATTACTTTCAAACCGAAGAAAACCCCCCAAAATAAACCAAACCGAACCAAACCGACAATAACCAAGCCGATGGTTGTTTTTTAATTTGGTTTTGTTTTGTTTTAGAAATATAAAAAATCGACTAAATTGGTTTGGTTATGATTTTAATTAATAACCGATCCAAATCGAACCATGAACACCCTTAGCCACAAGTTCCTGATTGATCTTCAGATATTGTATTGATAGGGGATTGTCACCATTTAGGTAATCCATTTATCCTCCATCTCATACTTTGTACTAATGGCCTCCTTCCACAACTTGTTCTTTCATGTGATAAATTTTCATAACTACTTCATCATTAGGCTTCTATTTTGCATCTTCATATTCTTGATCCCCACTCCCCTTGCTTTTTTGCTTTGTCATAGACTTCTCTCATTTGACCAAATGAAATTTCTTGTCTTCATTTTCTTGCCAATTTTTTTCCTTAGCATGTCTATTCTCCTGATCACATGTTCAGAAGATGCATGTTGCATAGATAGGATGTTGAGAAGGATGTGTGGTCACACCAGGAGTGATAAAATTAGGAATGAAACCATTCGGGAGAAGCTAGAGGTGGCCCCTATGGCTGATAAGATGAGGGAAGCGAGACTGTTATGGTTTGGACATGTGCAGAGAAGGAGTACCGGTGCTCCTGTTAGGAGGTGCGAGATATTGATTTTGGGAGTTACAAGAAGGGGTAGAGGTAGACCGAAGAAGTATTTGGGGGAGGTGCTCATACAAGAAATGGCGAAACTTGATCTCACCGAGGATATGACCTTAGAAAGGAGTGGAGGTCGCGAATTAGAGTAGCAGACTAGTTGGTTGGTAGGGTTAGGTGAGATGTCTGGCCTAGGGTATAGTAGGGTAGCGGGAGTAGTCATGTTTTATATGATGTGTTGTCATTATCTTTCATATGTGTTAATTTTATCGTATTTACATCCTGTTATGTGCTTTTCATTATTAGTCGCGCTTTCTGTTCCCTTTTTTTTCTTTTTGTCATATCTAGTTTATTCTGCTTATGAGTTTTGAGACGAGGGTTCCCAGGAAACCACCTCTCTACTTATATGAGGTAGTAGTAAGGTCTACGTACATTCTACCCTCTCCAGACCCCACTTGTGGGATTTCACTGGGTATGTTGTTGTTATTGTATTGATGAGCATTGATTAGAATTCTCCTACTAAACCTAGGTTCTCTGTCTTTGAAATTCATATAGAAAACAAAGTTCCTAACTTCTTTTGGGACAATGCTATTGCTGAGTGTGTGGCCGTAGATATCTACCCCTTTGTCATCTCCTTTGGTCTAATTTCATCAACAGAGCATTGTGTCATGACCCGCGAGCAAATCGACTAGTGCCGCGCGGAATTCTTAGTGAAGATCTAAGTCCATGACAATTGGCTACTTTTTTACACCCTTTGAAATCGACTCCAAATTGCTTATTCAGTTTGGACATGTTTGGTTGGACCCATGTAATTGTTTTTAAGGCCAGATCCTCCTCCAATGCACTCTTATCAATTTGTAATGGAGCAGGACCCTCTTCCATATACATTGCTGCCACAGTATCAGATAAATCAGCTTCCTCCTCTGTATTGTGTTTCTTCAATGGCACTTCATCACCAAAAATTTCTACGTCCCCTTGACTGGGATTTTCTGGGGAGCCCCCTCTTGTTTCTCTGCCTTCTTCCAGCTTAATTGATTTTCTGTTTCTCCTTCGAACATGACAAAGTTCGTGTTAAGCAGACCCTCTTCTGAGAACCGGATGTTCTCTATGAAAGGCTCCACAAAGTTCTTTGGAATTTTTATTGGGGGCCAGATTAGTTGAGAATTTCTTAGTATTGGGCCCAATAGAATTTGAGGAAGCATTGGGCTTCTCATGAATAGGCCCAAAATCAATGACATCTGGATTATTGAACAGTACTGTGTACTGGTCTACACTCTAGACTGTCAACATGAGGTCTAGTCACATCTCCGACATGTCTCTGGTAGGTCACCTGGTAATAAGCACCATACAGGAAGGGTGTAGACTAGATTTCCATTAGCCACATTTCGATTGACTATGGAATTTGTCTCTTGGGCCCTTTACCCTAACTTGCTTGCAAGTTTGTCTCGAAATTAGATTATGATAAAGCGGCTTTGGCCTGCCACTTAATTTGTTGAATTTTTTTTCGGGGTGCACTTTTTAAGGTTGAAATTTTTTATGGATGCAGGATACAGCTTGGCCAGCCAGCAACTGTCAAGGTTGCGGCAAGTCTTGTTAGGCAACTATCCTATAACAATAAGGTTTGCTTCTATAAGCAATATACTATCGGTTATTTTTTTATGCAATATAAGTTTTATCATTTTAAATATTAAATGTGCTATTCTTATTTTGGCAATTGTGAATTCTGTGGGTTTTTTCCTCGACAATGCAAGTAGTCCTAGCTAATAGCTATTGAAGCGACAAATAAAGACAGGCTTGAAAGTTTATGTGTTGCCATATTTTTGATGCTCATTTTGTTGTGTAATAGAGAGTTGATCTCGCAATGTGTAACTATCTAAAATGAGCAGTTGGCCATTTAAGAGTGGTCTTCTTCTGTAGAAAGCTGCAATCAACATTTTCTTGCTCAGGAAGTTATTAAATCTCAGTGCATCTGTTACGTGCAACTTTTGTGGTGAAATTTGAAGATCAAACCGCTCATTTACTTTATGCAATAGTTCAAATATTAAAGAGTGGTCCTGTCCTAAAGAAAGCTGGAATCTGTGAATGTGCTAACTCTAGCAGTGTCTTACTCGGAAGAATTGAGGTAAATCTGCTTAGTGAAGATAAAGGAAAAAGGGATTTTTCAATGCTGAGCTAGTGCCATTATATTTGTTGCTTTTGCACACCATGAGCATTAGGTTTTTGTTTTGTTTTTAGTTGTGCAGCTTCGCGTCATGATGTGGATGAATTAACTCTGTTCCTTTTTTATTTGAAGATCAAGTAAGGAATAATTTCATTAATCATAAATGGTGTATCAGAAGACAGAACCTAGAAAAGATACTAAGGGGGTGTTTGGATTGGCTTTTCTTTTTTTGTACTTTTTAAGCTTTAAAAAAGTACCTTTTTATGTTAGCCACACTCTTCCAAGAATTAAGAAGTGCTTAAAAGTATAAAGAAAAAAAAGCCAATCCAAACACCCACTAATTGTTAGAACTGACATTAGCTCTATTTTGCTTCTGAGTTATTTTTCTCAGCATTGCAAATTCCTGCATATTCTTGATGCCATTAATGATATTTTTACATTCATTAAAAGAAAGAAAAAAAAAAAGAAAAAGACAACATAGAAAAGGCACCCATACCTCCGAACAATAGGAACAGATGCATCCAAAAAATAATCTAATGCATGAGGCTATTCTTCAATTGTAATCATGATCAATTCCTTCAAAAGCTCTCCTATTTCTCTCACCGACCTTTTCTTTTGACGGCATATTTTCCTCTTCATACTGTTTTAAAAAAGAATATTTTCCTTCTCCATATTACCATATTCAGAGGAGCAATTCTCCATGCTCTTTGTTTTTCTCTTCATTTTCTAAAGCCCAGCTGAATCAAGCATACCTCACCAATCCCCGGCATGGTCCACAATAATCCAAAACATCTCAGGATCTCTTAGTAGAGAGGCAATGGTGCTTTACGTTTTCCCTTTCTGCACATCAGTTAAAGCATTAATGCCATGTTTCTCATACAAATTATTTGCAGTTCAATGTAATCTAGAAATTAATGTACACAATCAAATACTGTTGCAAGTCAGATTTTATTCTTCTGTTCCTCCTAATTTTTCGCAGTTCCATTTTGAGATATTTTGAATGCATATCATATCATCTGAGAAACCTAAATGGCAAAACACGTGTCCTTATATTATAAAACATTTTTAGTGAAGCTCTACGTATGATTATTTCATTCTCCCCCAAGCTGATTGTGTAGTTTTAAGCATATTGTACGACACCTGTCTCTTTTTCTCCATTTCAGTGAGATTTAAGTTGGAAGAATTTGTAATATATTTATCGGTCATGTATTTGAAATTATAGCCTAGACATGTTAAAAAAATAACCTTTTTACAATTTATTTTCTACTTTCTTCTTGCTGAACTTTTCTAGACACATGAGGCATTTGATAGGAAATAAATCTTAAGATAATGTGTAACTGTCTATTGTTCCATTGCTTCTACTCAGCTTCCTCTGTATTATTTTGCCTATGTTGCTGTATGTGAGCTAGGTTAAATGTTACCTTTGAGCTCTTTCTAACTGATCTATAATCTCAAAACATAGGCTATGCTTCAAACAGGAATGATCGTTTTAAATCTGTGTTGTTGCTTTTCTCATACGTCTACCTCTCAGGAGCACTTCCCTGATTAATTGCTTAGATCCTTTGGTTCTTAAAATCAACTTGGCATAGGTTACTTGGTTGTGGTGCATGTTCCTTGAATGGTATCTCCCCAATAGATTTTGTTGTGCTATTGAATTTAATGGGATGATATCATGGTTGTTTTGATCTTGTAAATTCAGTGCATTTGCTTTGATTTAATGAAATTTCTGAGCTTTTAAGTCTGGTAGCTACAGTTACTGTAATTTAAACATTAAGTAATAGGGTGGTGATGGAATTGGCTGTTGACTGAACCCTAAGGTATTGTGATGGTGCACTGGATAAGAGTAAAAAAGATGATTCCTTGAAAGGCATCTAAGGGTGTGGCCCGTGGGTGAAATCCTAGAAGAGACAATAAAGTTGTGATTTCTTACCATCTACTTAAGCCTTGGTGGTAGAGTTATCTGGTATATATGCCGGTGGGACTTGGGAGGTAGTTGATATGTGGTGGAATAGTTGAGGTGCCCTAGCTTGCTAGAAAAAGATGATGCCTTTGAAAGGAAATTCATTTTCTGGAGGGATTTAAAGTTAATTTCAATGCATGCTGTGTCATCATTGAAGTATATCATAGTGTTAAAATCCTAGGAATATTCTCAAATAGGTGTAAGTATAGTAGGTAGCTTGATTTACTCCTATTTTAATTAGGCATTGATTAGTATATCAGGTATTGACTTCCTTTTCTTTTTATGACATGTATACTTACCTGTATAAATACCAATAGCTTATGGGAATAATCAAGCTGAATTCTCTCTACAACTCTTGTATTTTCTCATGGTATCAAAGCTTTCTTAGTGATAAACAAGAATAAAATTGTTCAACATTTTTCCAGCAAAACCTCCATTGTTCCGTGATATTCGACACTCTCCAGGTGTATTGTGCATATACCAGTACCACCATCATGATCAAAATCCTTGTGGGGCGTTTCGGCCAATTTTTGACTGATTCCTTTTTCTAATGACTTTTTCCGATGAGACAACATGCAGTCTTTTAGATTTATTCAGGGTTTTTCTCGGAATTACTTCATTTTTTGGACACTTATAGATCTGTTTTCATACCTTTCGGATTCGATATGTTTAGCAGTAAATTTGTGGGCCTAGCAATGTGTGCTACTCTCTTCGTGGTAAACCAAAGAATGCCCATGTTGCTCATACTGAATCCACAGGTAGTCCAACCAATCAATGTTTTTTTCTGTCTGAGGTTGAATACAATGACTTTCTTCAGTATCATGTAAGTAAGCAGACATATTCATCAATAGCTTTTATTGCCAGATTGATAATCCTGTTAATCCTATTACTTGTATTTCACAGCCCACCAAACTTGGCCCCTTGGGTCATGGACCTAGGCACTTCTGATCATATTTCTTTTAATTAATCTTTATTATGTAATATTACTCGGTCCTTTCCCACTGTTACAGTAGCTAATGTTTCTCAAACCATTACAAGCGGAGTTTGTCAAGCCTCAATCCCTTACCTTCTTGGACTCTAAATAATTTTCTTTTGGCCTTTAGTCTCCTGTAAATAAGTCGTTTGGCGAAGACTTTAAATTGTTTCTTTTCATTCTTTAGTGACTTCTTTGCTGTACATTACGTTATACGGGACGGTGATAGGCAAAGTGCATGCGTTTGATGGCCTTTATTATCTCAATTCTCACATATGCACTAAAATTTGTTCAATCTCCAACTCTGCAGATTAATCCACTTGGGATGCTCTAGTTTATCCTAACTTCAAAAGATTATATCGAGCTTGTCCTAATTGTCTAAATTAGATTGCGAGTCATATTGATATGGGCAGCACGCGAGCTACTTTTCAACTTAGTCCTTATAATTGTGTAAAGTCTCTTTTTTTCATTTTAACTCATTTTGATATTTGTGGGGTCCTAGCAAACTTAGCTCTACATTGGGTTTTAAGTATTTTGTTACTTTTATTGATGATTACTCAAGGAATGAATGATCTTTCTGAATTATTTTTCATAGTTCAGGCTTTTGTGCTAAAATAAAAAATGTTTGGTGTTGCTACTCTCGTTTTTCATAGTTATAATGCATGTGAATATTTATAATCTCAATTTATCATTACACATCTTGTCCTTATGCGCCTACACAACAAAATAGGGTCGCAAAGAGAAGAAATAGGCATATTTTGAGACTGCACACATTCTTCTCATACAAGCAAATGTTCCTTTGTATTTTTTGGGGGATGCAATGCTCACCTCTTGTTATTGAATTATTTGTATGCCTTTCACTAGTATTAGCCTGCTACTCCAATTCGCGACCTCCACTCCTCCCTATCCAAGGTCATGTCTTCGGTGAAATCAAGTTTCACCATATCTTGTTTGATCACCTCCCCCAAATACTTCTTTGGTCTGCCTTTACCCCTCGGTGTAACTCCTAATCGAACCTCTCACACCTCCTAATAGAAGCATCAGTACTTCTCTGCACATGTCCAACCCATCGCAGTCTCGCTTCCCTCATCTTGTCAGCCACAAGGGCCACTTGTAGCTTCTCCTGAATAGTTTCATTCTAATCTTATCACTCCTGGTATGTACACACATCCATCTCAACATCCTCATCTCCGCGACCTGCATCTTCTGAACACGTGAATTTTTGACTAGCGAACATTCCACTTCATACAGTAAAGATGGTCTAACCACCATCCTATAAAACTTACCTTTGAGTTTAGGTGGTATCTTCTTATCACACAATACTCCAGATGTAAGCCTCCATTTCGTCCGTGCTGCCCCAACATGGTGTGTGACATCATTATAGATATCACCACTACTTTGGATAATGGATCCAAGATATTTAAAAAAATTTCTCTTAGGGATAGGTTGAGGGGTAAGCCTCACATCCATGTCTGCTTCATCCCACGCAGCATTGCATTTGCACTCCAAGTATTCTGTTTTGGTCTTGCTCAGTTTGAACCCTTCGAATTCCAAAGCATGTCTCCAAACCTCGAATCTATCATTAACTTTAACTCGAGTCTCACCAATTAGTACTATGTCATCTGCAAATAGCATACACCATGGAACCTCCTCTTGGATCGACCGTGTCAGCTCATCCATCTCTAAGGCAAACAAAAAAGTATTCAACACAGATCCTTGATGAAGTCCCATCCCAACGGGAAAATGCTTTGAGTCTCCTTCCACAGTTCTTACTCGAGTCTTTGCTCTTTCGTACATGTCTTTTATCACCTAATATGCGCCATTGGAACACATTTCATCTCTAGACACCTCCGAAGGATATTCCTCAGAACTTTGTCATAGGCCTTCTCGAGATCAATGAACACCATATGAATGTTCTTCCTTTCCCTATACTTCTCCACTAATCTGTGAACAAGATGAATTGCTTCAATAGTCGATCGCCCCGGCATGAATCCAAAATAGACACTCTTTTTCTCACCCTCATCTCCACCACCCTCTCTTAGACCTTCATAGAGTGACTTAACAACTTGATACCCCTGTAATTGTTACAATTTTGACTATCACCCTTATTTTTGTACAATGGAACCATCGTACTCCTCCTCCATTGATCGGGCATCTTGGCCGTCTTCATAATAGCATTGAACAATCTAGTCAACCACTCTATGCCATCCTTGATAATGTTCTTCCAAAAATCTATCGGAATCTCATCGGGTTCGATTGCCCCCTCCCTCTCTTCATCCTACTAAAAGCACATCTAACCTCCTCAACTCTGAGTGGTTGTTCAAGAGTAAAGAAGGGATATTGATGCTTCTCACCCGACCTTCAGCTATACTTCGTCCACTGATATTAGTTTTTCTTAAAGGTTAGGCCTACTTTACATCCTATTCTGTTGAACAATTAGGCAATTTTGTGGTTTTACACGTTCTATCTTTTGGGGATTTCCCGATATTCTATCCTTCCATGTCATCTCCTATGGCTCCATCTTCCTCCTTTGCACCTCCATGACTATTAACCTATCATCATTGTCTACAGCTAGATGCTTCATTCTTACCATCAAAATCGTTGCTTATTCAGGACTTGTTTACACAAGAGTCCTTCCATTGTTACTCGAAACTGCAATTGCTCTACTTGTAACCCTCATCTATTTATACTTGTTTGAGCTATCATCGTTTGTTACTAACCTATTTTGGCTTTGTATCATCATTATCATTTGTATGTATTCCTTAGAGTACAAGTGAAACTCTTTCTTTTCTAGGATGGCAACAAGCTATGATTGAGGAGATGTCTACCTTTCACTCCAGTGGTACTTGGGAGCTTCTTCATCTATCTCTTCATAAATCTATAGTTGGTCGTTGTTAGGTATATATAATGAAGGTTGGCCCTGATGGATAGATTGATCGCTTGAAAGCTCGTTCTAGTGGCCAAGAATTATACACAAATTTTTGGTCTTGATTATAGTGATAGCTTCTATTTTTTTTTTCGCACCGGGTGTCCGAGTCTCTTAGAGCCTCGACTAATCCCGGGGATGCACAGTCCCTCGGCAAGGAGTTTCTCGCAAGTGCACCACGGTTAATTCAGGTTTTACCCAATTCGATGGCCCTCAGAAATTGTTTGCACCGAGTGGGTTTCGATCTTGAGACCTTGAAAGGGTGCAACCCCCAAGGCTCAAGTATATTACCACCAGGTTAACCCCTGAGGGTTTATGGTGATAGCTTCTCGTCTGTGGCCAAGATTGCTTCAATTTTTTTTTTTCCATGGTTGTCGTTCGCCATTGACCTTTTTACCAATTGGATATTAAAAATGCCTTTCTTCGTGGCAATCTCGAAGATAAGGTATATATGAGCAATCACATGGTTTTGTTGCTCAAGGGAGTCTAATAACATGGTGTGCAGACTGTGATGAGCACTCTTTGGCCTGAAGTAGTCTCTTTGAGTGCTGTTTGGGAAGTATAGCATGATTATTCAGGAGTTAGGCGTGGTACGAAGTGAAGTTGATCATTTTGTGTGCTATTGTTGCTCTAGGTCTCTGCATGTATTTAGTAGTGTATTTCGATGACATATTTACTATAGGTAATGATGTTGAGGGAATTTTATGAAATTGGAACATTTCCTTTTTCAGTACTTTCAGGCTAAGGATCTTTGATTGATTGAGTTGTGGAAAAGTAAGAAATAAACTGTCGTTGCTAGATTTAGTGCAGAAGCAAAATATGGGTTGTGGCAATAGCAACGTGTGAACTCGTATGGATCAAGTAACTATAAGACGAGTTGAAATTTAAAGATAATTAAAAGAACTGAACTTATGTGCGACAATGAAGTTACACTTCAGATTGCATCGAGTTCAGTATTTCACAATACGACCAAACACAGAGAGATTGATTGTCATTTTGTCAGAGGTACTCTCAGGAGACATTGTCACAAGGTTCGTGCAGTTGAATGATCAGCTTACAGGCATACGCACCAAGTTCGTAGCCGGTCCTAGAACATTTTAGGTATGTAACAAGTTTGGTACATATAATTTGTATGCACCAGCTTGAGGAGAGTGGTAGAATCCTATGAATATTCTATATATATATATGCAAATATAGTAGGTAGCTTGATTTAATCCTAGATTTACTCCTAGTTTAATTAGGTATTGGTTTCCTTTCATTTTAGGGACATGTATACTCTATTTAAACCCCAATAGCTTGTTGGAATAACCAAGTTGAGTTCTCTCAAACTTTTGTCTTCTGACACAGCATTGCTTGACATTCTCATTTGAAGTTTCACATTAATGATATGTGTTGCGCTTTCGCTGGTGATAATCAATTAATTTCCAAGCTGCCCCTACAATGTCCTCCAACTACTGCCCTTTTAGCCGAGTATTGTTCTAATTTTCTCATTTCATATTACAGGGTCCGGATCTAGTTATTTGTACGGTTTCTTTGATCAAGCATGGAGGGAGGGCATGTCTCATGAAGAAGCAGAGGTTTGGTCTTTAAAATTTCTTGTTGCAGAACATGGGTGACCTTTTCTCAAGAAAACTCTTAATTGTTTCTATCAAATAGGCAATGCTTTCGTTAGTTCGAGTATGCATCAAAACTTTTCAAATTTTGTATTTCCAAAGTAAAGCTCTCTACCTCTGATGGGAAGGGAAATGCATTT
>JAOTQJ010064639.1:0-13561 GCA_025642045.1 Solanum sejunctum | reverse complement strand
ATGTTCTGGGAGCTGCTGCAGGTGCGGTTAGTCAATAAAACAGAGGAAACTCTGCCAAAATTTCGGTAGAATTTCAGGCTAAGTTATAAAGAAATTTGGATTAGTATGTGTTTGCGTGCCCCTATCGGGCACTGGTCACGACCCTCAGGGTGGGGTCTGACAATGGTACTCAATTTACTTCCCAGTTTTGGAGGTCCTTCCAAAAAGGTCTTAGTACCAAAGTTAAGCTTAGCACGACCTTTCACTCTCAAACAGATGGACAAGCTAAGAGGACTATCCAAACTCTTGATGATATGCTTAGAGCTTACGTTTTGAAGTTTAAGGGTAGTTGGAGTGAACATTTTCCACTCATTGAGTTTGCTTGCATTAATAGCTACCACTCAAGCATTGGTATGGCTCCTTTTGAAGCTCTTTATGGTAGGCGTATATATCCCTGGTTGGTTCATTTGAAGTAGGGGAAATGGCTTTGTTAGGTCCAGATTTGGTCATGGAAGCCTTGGAGGAGGTGAGGTTGATTAGGGAGAGATTGAAAAAAACAACCCAAAGTAGAAAAAAGCCCTATTCTGATGTGAGGAGAAGAGATTTTGAGTTTAAGGTTGTTGATTGGGTTTGTTTGAAAGTCTCACCCATAAAAGGTGTAGTTTGATTTGGTAAGAAGGCAAAATTAAGCCCAAGTCTTATGGGCCCTTTTACAGTTTTGGAGAGTGGGTAAGGTTGCATATGAGTTGGAGTTGCCTATGGATATGGACATGGTTCATTCGGTCTTTCATGTGTCCATGTTGAGAAAGTGTGTAGGTGACCCAAGTACCATAGTGCCCTTGGATGTTGTGGGTGTTGTAGGAGATAGTTTGACTTATGAGGAGGTCCCGGTAGAGATTTTGGATAGACAAGTAAAGATATTGAGGAACAAAGATGTAACTTCCGTCAAGGTCCTTTGGAAGAATCAACAAGTCGAAAGTGCCACATGGCAAGCTGAGGCGGATAAGAAAAAGAGATATCCATATCTTTTCCACTCTACTCAAGCAAAAAGTACTAATTTAAGTCCCCTATACAACTTCAAGCATTAAGTTTCATCCCTCTTGTCATTTTGCACGCATTCATGTTCATGGTAAGAAGCTTATGATGATTTTTGTCATTCATGTTGAGACTTTTTGAAAATGATGTTTCAATTTGTTTATTGCATTCATGACATGCTGAAATCTTCATAACTACTTCTCTTATACATGTTTCTTTGACATACGGATATGAATGTTCTCTAGGGGGAGATATTGAAATGCCCCAAAAAATGTGCTTCGAAATTCTCCATAATCATAATTTCTTTATATCTCAGAATCCATGCATAACATAGAAAATTCAACTTCATATTCTTGATTAAGGGGGAAAATAAAGTGGGATTGGGTATAACCCAGATTTTAGAACACTCGTAGTGAAAAATAATTTTCATCAATTTTTACAAACCAGTACGGGTTTGCAATGGCTCCTCAACGTGAACCTATCACGGAGTATTGTTAGCACTTCCTTAACTTTCTGTTTTGGCCTATTGGTATTGGGGTCATGGTTCCATGCCCATTTACACGTGAAATATCCCATACTTAGCCATTTTTTAACTCCATATTATTCAAAACCCTCTTAAAAGCCTCTCCAAGACTTAACTAAATATTTCATCCAATTTCTAGTGTCTGAAGCTTAATTCTGGATCTCAAGAACTCCATTCAAGCTTCAAGTCTCCTTCAAGTCTACATTAAGAAATCCTTAAATTTAGGTATATGGATTTCATCCATTAGGTCCTTTCACCCATGGAGCACAACTTTCCTATTTTATGAAACGTGGAGAGATGACTAAGGAGTAATCTAAAGATGGCTATGCTCAAAATTAGTCATGTAACTGCTAGTCACTGCCTAAATGCATCACCATTTTCCCTCACTCCAAAAAATCCTGAACACCCAAGGTTATTACTTTCAAAAGATCTCTTCAACCCTCACTCTCTCAACTGAGAAATTGCATATAAGCTTCAATGCGTAGGCTTGTCCTTATTCTCAATCGAAGTTCACTAGACTTTCTTATAGACTAGGATTCCAAAGGACTTTACTAGGACTGCAATGCAGGGTCAAGGTTGAGTAGGATTGCATACGGTCAATAGTGGCTTATTCTTCCATAAACTCTACTTATTCTTTTCAGGCTTAAAGGTTCTTTTGGTCCCCTTTTCATTTATAGCTTTTTTGACATCTCTTTTCCTTTTGATTTATCATCCCAAGTGTCTCCCCTCTTTGCACTCTTTCTCACAATTTTTGGAGGGTCCTCACTTTTCAAGCATTGTTTGTCAGTTTTTCTTTCATCATTTCTAGGACTCATCGCTTTCTTTCTTTCATCTTTATCCCTCTTTCTTCTCTGACACTTTCATAGGATCTACCCCCTTCTTTTTACAAACACCCCCAATTTAGCCTTTGGCCACTACTCAATATTTCAAGCTCAAGGAGGGATCGGTAGAAAAGAAGAAGGAATTATCTTTCATAAACATGAGTCAAGGTTATAAGGTTGCCAAAGAAAGGATCAAGGCTCAACAGGGCTTCATTAAGGATTTGTTTCATTATCAAGGGATGTCACTATGGTCAAATGGACTTAATGGAACCAACGAAGGCCTAAAGTCCTCTCCTAATCCAGAATTAACCAAGTTACTCCTCAAAACAAACCAGACAAGTTTTAGATATTGTAAAACATGCATTTCAACAAAATTTCTAATCCCCCATTGGCAAAATGACTTTGCATTCAAACAATGGCAAAATACTTATAATTTTGAATCATCACATACCCAAGCTCAATTCCTACATAGTCAACTCAAGATTCCTCAAATCTATTCATGGACTAAATTATCAAGAAAAGACTAATTAGTGAGTACATGTTCCTCGTCTATGGCACCATCCGAGTCAAAGATATAGAACATTGATGCTCAGATTGCTAATGATTGAGACACAATATTACCATTTGAACGTCTTGTCATATATACATGGGGTTTGCCAAAATTCAAGAACATCATTTGCAATCATTAATCCATTTAACTTTAAGAAAGAAATACACGTAAAAATAGCAAAATAAATATTATTCTATTACAACCCAAATTTAAATTTATTTACAACCCAAAAAGTTAAAACTTGTCTTAATATCCACCAACAAATCAAATATCAAAGAAAAATACCATTGTATCATCCCATTCATAACAAAATATAAAGTATTTATCATCTAAACAATAGGGAACTTCTCAAGCTCACCCCTTCTAAAAAGAATAAACATTACCCTCAATGTCCAAGGGACAACAGAAAGTAAGCATAAGAGAAAGAAGTGAGAATGAGAATTCCCCTGTCATATCAATCCGATTAGTGTATAATATGAACCGCACTCAATAGCAGAATCGATAGTATAATAGGATCAAGATTATACAATAATTCGGCTCAACCATAATCGATTTTCCATCATCATTTCAACACAACAACTCAATAGAACAATTATACATCTAAATCTCATAATTATCATATGAAAAGATCAATAACTCAAATCAAGTCCCAAAAGGTTAGTCAAACCTACCTCAATGCTGAAATAGCACTTAGGGAAGCTTCCAATCGACTCAAATCCTCACATCGAGCCTTCAATTGGATTAACCACTATCAACAATAGTTATTAATCATCAAGAGAAGCATTTTGATATCTATAGTGGCATAGTTTAGGCTTAAAGGCAAAATGGTTAAAATTAGGACTAAAATTTAAAAGTCTCAAATCTAAAAATTGACTTCAAAATCAAATTCTACACAAAAAATAGAGCTTGTGGATGAAAATTTCACTAAAAATCAAGTCCAAATCAATTGAGAAATTATCATTTAAAGTTTCAAGTTCATAGACCAAAAATTTCTAATTTTGGACATTCAAAATCATGAAATTCAAGTCAACATCAAGATAAAAATCATGAAAATTAACCAAAATAATATTAAAATTATTTACCCAAAAGATTTCTCTGAAAAATCTCTTCAAAAATCACCTCTCAAAGCTTAAAATATTGAAAATGGAGTGAAAATGAGGATTTTACCTCTTTAAAATCTATTCAGCAAAAATGTACTCTGTGAAGGCGGACAATTGTCTGCAATCACAGAGAAGAAAGAGCCCTATACCTCCACGAAGGCAGAGATTTGTCCATGAAGTCGGAGAACAAAATGGGTTGCCAAAATTCAAAACAAGTCCCTGGATGACGAACTCAAAATTTCATAAAATCTAGATGCATCCACATCATAACAATAATTTGGACTCAACGGAATCATCAGAATTCAATTCTAAAGTCTCCACGACACATTTAACAATACAAGTCAATAAAATAAGCTTAAAGCTTAAAATACTAAAACTACCCTTGGAAACTCCAAAAATTATGATGAGGCTATTTTTAGTATTAGTTTCACCATCTGAAACTATTGTAACTGGTGGAATTCCGATCTGAGCTTCTGAATGTTAACCAAAGTCAAATTTTAATTCAGAAAATGACTAAAATCACAACTTTAGGCCTAAAAACCTCATTTTAACTTTGAATTCAGTTTTGCAACTTCTTCTAGTTCATTTCGACATTTTGGAGCTAATGGAATTGACATATCATTGAACTGACCTCCAAAACTCAAAAAGATATAAAAAAAAAACTCACTTTTTCAATAAATTAAGCCTCCAAAAAATATCAAAATTTATATTTTCAATTTTTTAAACTCAGAATTTCAGTTCTAACCATTCAAATAGTTCAAAGTAGGCCCAAAGCAACTTATAAAATAGTGAAATGATAATTTTCAAATAAAAAGTCAAAAATGATCAACCAGATCACTACACAAAAGGACAAATTCGTGATGTGCTAGGCCTAAGAGCAGACAATACTTCACAATGTTCAGCCAGGTGGTTACGCTGCTAAACTCATTGGTCAATATCTTGCTCATAATTAATTTAATAAGTAGATCTGCTTACATCTACTCATATTTCAAAAAATTAAGAAAATCATTCTTAATCCTCCTTCAATAAGATAGCCATTTGAACTGATCTACTGTTGACCTCAAGATGTTACTAAACGACATCATTTGGTAATGTACTAATTGGCCTTGCTCCTGAAAAGTAGCATGCCTCTAAAGCAATTCTCTAGAGTAATATCAAATTTACCAATAACAACTATCCAAAGAAAAAAATAAATAAGTATGATTAAGAGATTAAATATTATCATGAATAATAAGAGATCTCAAATGCAAAAACTAAGTCTGGGCATGCGAATTTTTATCACTTAGAATTTTAACAATTACATTTTCTTGCATATCTGAGTCCTACATTCCCAAGAATATACATATAGTTGACATGTGAAAGAATATATATATATATATATATATGAATATATAATTAATAAATTAATTAATCTGCAACATATCTAGACTTATGATTCACCAAGCTATGATCATACTAGTTAAATTATATTAGCTAAAGCAAGCTTAAGAGTTAAGGTATAAGGGGATATTTGGTTGATAAGAAATTATCCTGGGATTAATTATCCTAGGATTAACTATCCTTGAATAAGTTATCCCACCATGTATATGAGATTACTTATCCCACCACTATAGTATAAATGGTGGGATAAGTTATCCTAAACTTGACAATCAAACAAGACATTAAAAATTTATTCCTTCACTATTTTTTCACCACATGATTATTTATTTTTATCCCTCACAAAAAGAACTCTATTATTAGATAGATAGGAAAATAAGCAACACCTGTCTAGAAAATGTGAAAGCTAACATCGAATTTAGGAGTAAATAAAAATATAACAGAGTAGGAAAAGAAGAAAGTTGATAAAACTTTTGATCACAGTGAAGTTTCTGTCATTTCCTCTTTAGAATGGTACACCATTCATTCCAATTAGCATGCCTTACTTTCTTTTTGATATACCTCAAAAAGAGTCTTTTTGATCTGCCTCAAAAATAATTTTTTTGAATAAGAAAATGATGATTCTCTGTGCCATTGGACTTCCCTTATACAAAATTTTCTATCAAGAATTAACAAAAAGAAGATTAAATCATTAGTAAATTATTAGATATATCAAAAGCAAGGAGCAAATAAATTGAAAAGGATTGCAATTACTGTGCTACAATATTGATATTAAAATCTAAAAAAATTTTGCAATAAGGAGGAAAGATCCCCATTTATCTCTACTTAGTTATCATTAATGCTTCCCCTTTATAAGGTAAATTTAGAATTTTCTACACTCTATTTCATAAACTTTGGAAGCAACAAAAAATGTAAAGTATTGAGCATGTTCAAATACACATATTCTAAGATTATTTGATTAGGAATACTAAAGTGCCTAGGTATCCAAGAGAGCTAATCGTATTCCTTTTGATCTTCCAGATCACATCTATTGATTATAAATTTCACAGATTAAACAAAATGCCGTTAGATTTCAAAAAGGCATAGATCATAACACCTATCATTAAGAAAAAAGTTCAAATTACGCGTATTGGCAACATAGTTACCTTTATATATCTGGTAAATATACAATGGTGAAGACTTAGTAGTATAACCAAAAATAAAAATACAATATCAATTATCACAAATTCATTCAATCACATTTAGCAGATGACTGGAAAATAGCATACTCAAAGATGAGTAAATGCTAGATGATTAATCCAAGTGACAACTTGCAACCAAAATTTTCAAAATACAAGAAAACACAAAGGAATCTAAAATTTAATAGTTTTGTTCTAACCAGTGCATATTGTCAACGATCATCAATTAATCAAATTAAAACAATCTAGAAGCAACCATATATAAGGAAAAATCATCAGCCAAAAAAAAAAAAGCTAAATTTGATAATTTTAAAATTTTCCTTTTACTTCTATCACTAAAAAAAGAATCTAAATATGTTGAATCAAGTAAAACCTGGCCACCTGTAGATAATTTACTATTTTTATGAAAATAAAATTCACACCCTCATCTTACATGTTATTTTCATCATACGCGTAAAGCATATTTTTCATTATACAACTTACGGTTATAAAAGCCTTTTCTTACTGAACTTCCTAATTACAAAATGATTAGCTCTCAAAAATTACTTCCTTTAATAGCTAGGTATAAAGTGTATAAATAATTAAAAAATAAATTATAGAAATGAAAACTGCATTTTTTCTTTTTTCTCAAGAAAAGAGAAAAAAGTAAAAGCATATAGAAGATAGAGATAGGAAACTTTCTTACAGAAAACTTTCTTCTCAAGGTTCTGAAAGATAAAAGTTGTCATTTTCTTGTTTGTCATAAGAGAAAATAATAGTCCTTGTGACAACTTTCAAGTTGGAATTAACTTGAGACCTATCATAGATAGCCAGGAGGGGAGGCTTAGAATCTATTATTTTGAGTTGTCTCCTCTAAATAGGGGGTTGAGTAGCCTTTGACATATCTTCACACCTTCTTATGAGTTGATAGAGGATTCGTAGACTGAGTTAGATAGAGTTGGAATAAAGTCTATTTTTCTTTCAAATTAATTTTGTAAACTATTATTTTTTATATAAATTAAAACATTGAGTTATTTTTATAAGAATTATATTTGAAACTATTTTATATGATAGTTTAAATGTCCACTTGATTATTTCTTTTGTTTCATTGAGTCTTCCGATGATTGATAAGTTTATTGAGCCAAGTGGTTCACTTGGGAGCCAACAATGGTTTCTACGTGTCAGGCATACCTTGAGTGCAAGCTCGAGGCATGACAAGTAGTTCGAAACTTGTCTTGGCACCTTCTAGACTTGGAAAGAGGCTTCATAGACAATGATTAGTGATAGCCAATTGTTATTTACATTCCAACTCTTGTTTGTTGGAAATTACTATTTATATAAAAACTTAGTTATTTGGGTACTGCCTAGCCTTACTTGAGTATTTACTTCTGCTAATTGAATGCAATATGATGATAAGGTCAAGTGGTTCTCTTGTTGAATCAATAATGGTTCTTCAAGTGCCGATTACGCCAAGAGTATCTTCCCGGGGAGTGATACATAGATAACAACAACACAAATCATCAAAAACTAAAGAAAATTTCCAAAAAAATCAACAAGACCTTATTTTCATCTTCACAGGATTCTTTTTCAAATCATCTATTTTTCTTACATTGGAATCATCAAGCTGTTCTAATTGCATATTAACAGGCGCATAATTTTCTTCTAATACTTTAATCTTGTTCTCCAATTGTATAAGAATGAAATAAGATCTTTTGTCAACTCTCTCATCATCTCTCCAGTGAAAAAATTTATAATTTGAGGCTTGATAGTGAGGACAAGATCAAAATCTTCTGCTCAAATTTTGTTCTGACCAAGAAGGCTGCACTTGCAACAAAATACCATATTTGCATCATACTTCAACATTCATAATTGGATCATTCTCATCCACACACAACTTATTCAACCCATATTTTGTCATTTCTAATCTTATGTGAAGAAAATTTTGAAGTTAGAACTAATAATCAACATGAAAAGATATAAAGATAAATACAAAAATAACTTTACCTTTTTGAATTATTGGCCACTTTGACTAAGTTTGATCAATTGCAGCAAGAAAATTATGGAGGTGGAAAAGCTAAGTCATGGAGATGGATTAAAATAAAAAAAAAATGTATGTAATGAGGTATTTTTAATATTTCTTTCAATGTTCAAATTACACGTAGCCAATGTGTATTGGTCACCGTTGACTTAAAAGAATCTCCTACGTGTCTTAGCTTAAATGTACTCATGAATTGTGCCACATACACAAATAAGGTGCACTAAATTACAAAATAACTGGGTTCGGGGGGAGGGGGGAGGGATAGGACCTTGGTGAAGCTCAAGTATGTCTAGAATTTTGGTTATAGTTGGGGGAGATGTACTTGTCTATTATCCCTATAAATTTATATTGTCACTCCTTTTTCTTTTATCTTCTTCTAGGATTCTGCTCTTCATCAATGTTTTCTCTTAAAGTTTTCCACATAACCTTATAATTTAGCTTTTATAACTCTATTTTTTAGATATTTAAATTATTTTTAGCCGAATCTCTGCACTCATATCCATATATGAATCCGTATCCTTTTATTATAAAATTTAGATCATAGAGGATCCAACCTCTAGATCCACACAAGTATCGAACACCCGCACTCGAGTCCGAACAACTTAGGTTTCAAGAGTCTTACCGTAGTTTTTCAGGTTCTTAATTTCTAGACCCCACATTTTTTTTCCAACTTGGGTAAGCTTGTAGCTCTACCAATTTATACTACATTGGAATGGTAAAATACAAAATATTGTTGTGCAACATGGATTAAATGTTGTAAAATGATTTCAACTTTTCCATGTCAATAACATGAAGTTATTAGTTACCTATTTATGTTTATCTTGAATTTGTATATTTGTGAAACATCTAATATTTGGTGACACCTTCACTTTTAATATTTTTTAAAAAATTAAATTTGGGCTTATAGCCCGATTATTGCTTTAAAAATCCAACATAATCTATTGCAAAGGAGAACCCGACCGGTCTAGGCCTAGTCAGGTGTTCAACGACCCCTATAATATAGGGTTTCCTAAAAGTAACTCTCCATTTCTTAGGGGTGTGCAAAAATCAAACCGACTAATAAATCGATTCGATAAAGATGTTATTGGTTTATTTTTATTGGGTTATTAGGTTATTGGGTTTTTAATGATTTTCCAAAAAAAGATTATTGAGTTATCGATTCAATATCAGTTTTTAATATTAGGTTATTGGGTAAACCGATAACCCAATAAGATTATAATAATTTACTATTTTATCTTTTGTAAATACTAAATATTAGTAATTTAATATTAATAGGATACTATAGCAATACTTTACATATTTTAATCTTTATAATACTTAAGTGATCAGTTATTTACTTTAGCATTTTAGTTTGTAATTAACTAATTATAGCTTTTGTAAGTTTGTAAACATAATTTTCGTGCTTTCTATTAATGCACATTTTCACTATCATTCTCATCGGCTAAACCAAAAACTTAAATGTTAAGGACTTTAAACCAATAAACTAAAAATCGATAAAAATTATTTTATTGGATTCTTATTCGTTTAACATATTTAAAAACTAAAAATTGGTAAACCAAATCAATAATGTATAAAATCAAACAGAACCAACCGATGCACACCCCTACCATTTCTTTTGAGTCTTTCCCTTTTCCAGAAGATTCTCTGCACTATTGCTCTCAACACCGGTTTGCTTCTCCTTTTCTTTTGGGTGATTAATGTTCTCCCATGTTGTTACCTTCCTAATGATGTCTATCCAATCTCTCAACTGTAAGTAACAACCTTTCTTCACGTTCAACGTCAGAGAATTGCTCAAGAGCTAAAATTTTTGAAGATACACATTTTTTTAATTAAACTCTTTGGTTATTGACCCAGCTTTGTTTCATCTCACAAAAATGTTAGGCTAAAAGTGGACCAATTTATAACCTGTCCAGTACAAAGTAGTCCAAAGGTTAGATGTTACATCAACCTTGGATGCAACAAAGAGGAAACCCTATTAGTTCCTAATTTTGGCTCCCACATTTACTCTATTAGATATTCGTCACTTGTCATGCCTCTTTGGATTCTGACCTGGTAGTTCCTCTTCCTCCACTCCTGGGTCTCTAATTTCCTTTATCTTCTTCTTAAAATGCCCTTTGTATTCAGCTATAAAAGGTATATCATGGTTCCTCTCTCTTGTGATTGTATAGATCTACTGCACTATAAGTATTTTACTATTCATGTGTCATCTCCAGTGGAAATCTTTTCTGAGGAGTCAAGACCCATCTTCATTCCTAACTATGTGAGTAATCTATACCCCTTATTCTCTTAAAAGTTGTCCTCCTTCTCATTTTCTGAAATGATTTTCGTTATCAGAAAGCCTAAAAAAGATAATGAGCTATTCGTGTGGCTTTTGACATGGTCTTCACGTAGATGCATCTCTGGATCCTTTAGCTGATTATTGCTCTTCCATTTTTGTGGGTTTTGCACTTTTTAGAAGTTGGTTAGCCTATGTGTAGCTAGGTTTTGTATAGTACTTATCTTTGTTCTTCTAATGTTGTAAATATTTGTTCTATGCAAACTCATGACCATGTAATTAACATTGATACTATGTGCTAATACCTTTTCTTAAATTAAACTTGGGCCAAGGGACCTATTTTATTAATTCAACCAATAAAGGTCCATGTGTAGACCTAAATGTGTCCTATTTTTACAATGTTGAGTCTACTCCAAAAGGAATTGATTCTGATGAGATAAAAGCATATGGGGGAAGGAAGAGTTTCTAAAAGGGTAAGTCTTTCCAAGAGTGACTTTCCTCTCCTCCAGAGAGTAGTTAAGAGGTTTGAGGGCTTTAAGGATGTTTCAGTGGAGTCCCTTTGAGAGCTACAATCTTGTGGCCTTTTGGGTCTTTAACTTCTTGTATCTCTATGATCATGGATTCTTGACTATCAGCTTCTGAAGGATCTATGTTCTTCCTTGTCTCCTCTTCTTGTTCTTTTCCACTTGTTTTCTGACAATCTTTTATAGGTGGTTTGTTCAGTGAAACTTGTACCATGAAGAACTCAAGTTGTTTAAAGCATTCCAGATCCTGTGAGTACCTTTTAATGCTTTGACTACCTATCCTTCTATGTGTTCTTCTTCTCACCATCAAATCATTTATCAGGCTGTCTATTGGAGAAAAAGGGTTGCTCGCGTGACAGCAAAGGGTTCTGAGATTGCATGTACAAAACTCCAACCTAATTTAGTTCTTCCTTTTGATGGCTTTTTGCTACTTTTGGGTGCTAACTTAGCCTAGGATTAGTCAATTCTTTTGGAGGAATACATCTATAGCTAGAAGAAAACATTGAGTTTCTTGGGAGGAAATGCGTCACCTAAAAGGGGAAGGAAGGTTGGGTTTTAGATCTCTAGTTGATGTTAACAAGGCTATGACTGCTAAACTCTGGTGGAGTTTCAGAACATTAGTTACTACTCTCTAGGGAATATACATGGGCAATAAGTATGGAAAAAACATCCAACCTTTGTGATCAACTCTAGTGCATCATAGGTATGGAGAAGTATGCAAGCAATCAAAAAGGAGATTGAACCCTTTATTTGGTAGTAGCTAAGAGTTGAAAATTCTAGCTTTTGGTTTGACAACGGAACAAACTAAGTGTATTATATTATACTCAAGGTGATTTGGCTATGGAAGAAGAGGTAGAAGTCAAAGAATTCATGGTAAATAACTCATAAAGGATAGAGAAGCTTGGGGAGGCCTCATTAACAGAGAAAACAGACTTCATCATCATTGACACCAGGCCCAATAAAGATGCTGGACATGACAAGGCTACTTGGTAATACTTATTTTGCTCCTTGTCTTTATTTGTAGTGATGGAATTTCATGCTTGTCCAAGTTCATGAGTTTTCTAGCCATGCTAGGTAGCTAAATGAATGAACTGAATACATGTTTTTCCTCATTGTCGATTGTTATGTTAGCTATGTAGTCTGCAAGTTGATTAGCTTCCCTGAGAACATGAAGCACCTATATTTATTTTTCTTCCATTAGAAGGGTTTCTTCCACCTCCTTCACTATCTCCCAAGGTATTTTTTGAACCCTCTGAATTATGTTATTCAGAACTAAAGAATCAGTTTCCAACAAGATTCTCTTAAAACCTTGTGAAATACAGGCTATTAAGGCTTTCTTAATAGCTCTGGCTTCAAGAATGGTATTTGTACCCTCCTCAATATAGTTGGATTCTACATATATAAAATCCCCATGCTTATCCCTAATATAGAAACCATAGGAACTCCTATCAGGATTACCTTTGTTGGCTCTATTTGTATTACATTTTACCCATCTAGTGTATAGAGTCTTCCACCTTGAAGATACGTATTGATGTGGCAAATGGAATAGATTTTTTTATCAAATATACCCTTCTGGGCCACTTTTTTCAAAACAAATTCAAAGGATTATATAAAAGATTGTTATGAGCCCAATACAAAATGATCATACCCACTGGTCCATCTTATTTTTGTTTGCACTACCTAACCCTATCAGACCCAAGTAATTATTTCCTAACCCTACCCTGCCTATTTCTCTAAGCTATGTCTCTAGGAGATGCAACTAACCTGACCTTCCATCTTCTGCAACTCTGGATCTTCAATCATTTAGCTGATGGTGTACTGACCAAATACTTCAACTCTCATAGGTATACTATCTCATTTTCTCCACTCTTTATCTTTCATAATCTCCTCTGTAGCTTGTTATTCTAGTGGAAATGGGTAGTTAAGTGGTGACTGCAGAGGTGCTTAACCCCGTGTTCAGTTGTTGTTTCTATGTAACTGTTATACCCCGTAATTAATTCAACCGAAGTAATTGTTCAATTAGAAGAGTTTTGACGAACATGGCATAATTTAAATTAAGTTTGCGGTGCCTAATTATAATTGGAGCATATTATTTGTTTTAGTTAGAGTCGGGAGTCCTCAATTGGATTAAAATAGAAAAGTTTGGGGACCTAATTGATCAATGGGCTAACTAGGAGCCCTT
>JAOTQJ010064629.1:0-13562 GCA_025642045.1 Solanum sejunctum | reverse complement strand
TTTTTTTCACTCACATTTCGGGCTTTCTGCTTTACATACTTGGTACGTATTTCGTACTGACCCCCTCCTTTCGGGGGGTGCATTCATGCCCGCAGGTACAGACAAACAAGTTAGAGGCCGTCTTCTTAGGATTTCCGTCTACCGTTGAAGTGCTCCCTTGCATCAGGAGCAGGTCGTTTAGTATATGTTTGTACACGTACATTTTATATTTTGCATATATATATATATATATATATGTATTCGAGGGTATGACGGGGCCTTGTCCCGTCTTGTGATCCAGTTTTTGTGCACAGAGGTCTGTGGATACATGTGGGTATGACAAATTATGTTTGTATGATCTCGTTTGTATGATATGTTTGTTGGGAAGTTCTGCCACGGCGGTGACCTTGTCGACTCGCATATATATATATATATATATATATATATATATATATATATATATATATACAGTGAGAGGTGTTCTATGCTTGGATATCACTTTGTTTGGCTGAAAATATTTTGGAGGTCACTCTAATCAAAGGCGGATCCAGGATTTTGAGCTTGTGATTCCTATTGAGGTGCATATTGGGCTATTAGTAGAATATTTGTACTTAACAATTCGACTTATTAGTTATTAATACTTATTATACTTAATTGCCAACCGAACCAATAAGATACCGGTTAGTCAAATACAAATCTAATGATTATTGGTTGGCTTACTAATGTATGGGGTATTTACACGTGTAAAACTGAGGATTTGTGCAAGTTTTCTAGCACATTTAGCGGATTTAATGTGTTTTATACTTGCACATTTAGTGAATTTAATGTGTTCTATAGTTGTTTTGTAGAAAAATGGGATCCAAAGGCTATGTGTTGAAAATCATATGCTGCAGTAATATCATGTTGGGCTTTGATATTCGTGTAGATGCATGTAAGTAAAGATAATAGTGATATATCAAATGCAGCAGAATGATTTTGAGGAAAGTATTATCATATTTTCTGAGATACGGATCAATCTTATCTGATGTCCTTGAAGCGACAAGATATGGATCAATCAAATGTAATGAAATATTGAGATCCTGCCAGAATAGATGGATAAATCAAATGTAATGAAATATTAAAATTGTGCTAGAATAGATGGATCAATCAAATGTACGAAATATTGAAATCTTGCCAGAATAGACACAAATGAAAATGGAAAATAAAACTAGATTGAGATACTTCACGTGTAAATTGATTTATGCTCAAACACAAGATATGAATGAGAATAATTCAAGTCAACAAATGAATGTGATTAGGGATGTTCACACATGTTATTGGCATAACTTCAAACCAATTCAATTTAGTTGATGTTTAAATTATGAATATCAAATCAAATAAAGTAAAATATATATTTTTAGTTTGGTTGTTATCAATTCCGATTCGATTTAGATTGGTTGTTAAGTTATTAACTATACACAAAATATAAAAAATGGTTCATTCAAATGAGAAAGAGAAGACAACAATCCATTAGAAAAGAAATGAATTATCTTCCTTGTATTTAGGATTTTGTAATTCTTGTACTAGAATCTCTTATGTTTAACTTTTGGCTTATAATGTCAGCTAATCTAATGTACTAAATAACATAAATTTACTAAATAATGCATAAGCTATGAATATTATCACACAAATAAAATGTGCATCAAACTTTATTCTTTTTTAATTAGAGCGCTATATATTTTGCTATAAATAAAACATTATACATATATGATTATAAAAAATGTCATGATCCAAAATTGGATCACGACTAACTAAATTCCAACCCAAATACAATACCCCAAATAAAAGAAGAAGCTAGAAATAGGGCAACCATAATGCATAGACAAGTTCCAAAACCTGCTGTCATGAGTGAAAAAAGCATCTAGTACAGTACAAGAGTGAAATACAATGTTGTCTCAATAGAAAATAGAAGATTACAAATGTGAATAGTAACAGTAGTGATCCTGGAAGTTGGGCCTCATGTCACAATTGAGATCAAAGCTCCGCTAGAAATAATTGACCATCACGTAGGGGGCACTTGCTAGGATCTGTAGGGGGAACACAGTAGGATTGAGTACACAGAAATGCACTCAGTAAGTTTAACCGACCGGGCATAAGAAATTGAATAAGATATGCAAACCAAGAACTCTTCCACATGTAATAAGAAAATTAGTTTGGCAAGACGCCACCAATATATATATATATATATATATAGGTAATATCAGGATATGTACAAAAATCTCAAATACCACAATCTCGTAAGTCAACCATAGTAAAAAATGCAATGACGATGAGATGAACGTAATGCATGAGTGGTACTGATGGAATCAAGACTGTCGCACAACCTGTTATATACATTTTTCGAGCTAAGGCTACTAGACAGAACTCATGGGGGCCTCACAAACCATATAACACAAATATCACAACCTTTTCACCTCCTCAAAGTCAAGGGAATCATAATGTATCCACTACCGTGCCATAGATGGTGCCTTGGTCACGGACTCAACACACAAAAGTTTTGAAGGTGTCTCATTTTCTTTCAAAGATCATTTGTTCCTCATCTCAAGTGTTACAATGCTAGCATGATAGTGAATGTATGCAAATGTCAGAATTTCAACATAACATAACCACCCAATAGAATATCAATTAAGCAAGTATTAGTTATCACAATCTCTAAGTATAAATGCAGTAGTATCACAAATTTAAGACCCACAAGTTCCCAACACGTCTCAAGTCCCAAGTTTCACCAATTTGTCAAATATACCATGCCTCAATGCATTAATGATACCATATTACTCATAAGTTTCAATTTAAGTCACAAATATCCCAACAAGTGTCTTGAACACCGATAATTACTCCTAATCAAAATCATAATGAGATATCATGAATGACCATGATAATAGGCATCACTTTACCACAATTTCATCACACAAGTCAAACTTCCTCATGAATCAATCCAATCTCTTGGATTGTCACACAAACAAACTCAATAACCTAAACCTAATCCCAAAATGGATAAGTTAAACTTACCTCGAAGGCTCGAACAACACACAAACTTGCTAGGGGGAGGAATAAATTCATGAAACCAACTCCAAAACGTCTACACACTATCAAGAATGTAATTTACGTGTCAAGAAGAGTCAATTGATATCCATATTGCTAGAAATTAGGATGAGGGCAAAATTATCCAAATATTGTTCAAATTCTAAAAAAACCAAATTTGAAAATTGAACTTAAAATCAGGTTCTACGTGACAAATGGAACTTGTGGGTGAAAACCCCATAAAATTTGAGTACAAAATGAATGATAAATCATCAATCAAAGTTTCAAGAACAATCTATGAAATCCCCCAAATTTGGTTCCAAAAATCAAAGAAATTTGAGTTGGGATCACAAAATAATAGATGGAAATTACAAGTTTTGGATAGAAAATTACTTACCAAACATTATTCCTTGAAAACCCTAGTTGAAAACGGTCCCAAAAAGCTTCAAGTTTGAAACATGGAGTAGAAATGGTGTAATCTCGATTTAATTATGTCCACGCATTTAATGAACACCCCAAACACAAACCCCATCCGTGAATGTGAAGCACACAATCCCCTAACCCTCTATGAACATGGAGGTAGGCTCCGCGGACGCATTGTACAAGACTTAGACCCTGTGCGAATATGGAGGGCATTCTGCAAATGTGGAGGTGAGTCAGTTCACTACTCTACTAATGTGCGACCTATTTCGCGAACGTGTAGCTCTAAGCATATGACCTCCGCCAACATGGAGAGGTATACCGTGGATGCAGAGAAGATAACCAGATACATAAGATATCAACAATTATTTCACAAAAAATTATGGAAAGGACTTTTGGAATTCGTTCAGAACCCAATATACATAAATCATATAGGCAACCATATCAAAATCGACATTACAAACTCAGTAGAATCAATGAAAATAGAATCTATCTCATTGATCCGGAACCCGATAGAATATAATTTAACTAGTTTAGGATTCAAAAGACAAAAATGTCCTAGAATTTTTGAAAAATATGATGATGGCTCTCCTAGGCCTAAAATCGCCTCCTGGAACTAATGGTACCATCAGAAATTCAATTAAAATACTAGAACTCAAAATGTTGAACAAAGTCAAACTTAAATCATTCCTCACCAAATTTTCCAACTTAGATCCTCCACAACACAAGCCTAATACATCCAACCTCACCTACTTAGCTCCACCAAATGGCTCATATTCTCAAGCCACTTTTCATGCCCATGATATACCACCAACATCCATCACTAATGTATCTTGTATTCCAATTTCAAAAAAAAAAACACAATTCCATTTATGTCGAACCCTCTCAAAAATATATATTAATACAAACTATGGCAAAGTGATTGTAGGAGTTGAATAGTCAAGTGTAATATATTGAAGGGGATAAGGAGATAGAAGGGTTAAGTTTTGAAAGCTTGTTCATACATCCAGATGTCGAGTTGCCCGAAGGATATAAACAACAACAACAACATACCCATGGAATCCCACAAATGAGGTCTAGGGAGGATAGAATGTACGCAGACCTTACCACTACCTCATAGAGGTAGAGAAACTGTTTCTTGGGAACCATCGTCACAAAAATCCATAAGCAGAATAAACTAGATATGGAAAGCAGAAAAGCAAGAGAAAGAAAAAGTAAATAGAAAGAGCGAGTAATAACAAAAAGCACATGATAACAAGTAAATATGAGACAATTAACATATATAAGGCAGATAAAAACAACACCAGACAACTCCTATTACCCTACTATATCCCACGGCCAGACATCAACCTGTTAACTTATTAGCCTGTTGTTCTAGTTCGTGACCTCCACTCCTTCCTATCTAAGGTCATGTCCTCAATGAGATCAAGTTTCACCATATCTTGTTTGATCACCTCCACTTCTTTGGTCTACCTCTACCCCTCCATGTAACTCCCAAATCTAACCTCTCGCACCTCCTAACAAGAGTATCGGTATTCCTTCTCCACCTTTAGCTTCTCTCGAATGGTCTCATCCTAATCTTATCATTCCTATTGTGACCATACATCCATCTCAACATCCTAATCTCTAGGACCTACATCTTTTGAACATCTGCATTTTTTATTAGCCAACACTCTACCCCATATAACAAAGATGGTTTAACCACCATACTATAAAACTTACCTTTGAGTTTAGGTGGTATCTTCTTATCAAAAAAATACTTCAGAGGCAACCTCTATTTTTTCCATGCTGCTCTAATATTATGTGTGACATCATCATTGATATCGCCATTACTCTGGATAATGGACCTTAGATATTTAAAGTTTTTTCTCTTGGGGATAGGTTAAGTGGCAAGCCTCACATCAATGTCTGCTTCATCCCTTGCAATACTAAATTTGCACTCCAATTATTCTGTTTTGGTCCTGCTCAGTTTGAATCCTTTGGACTCTAAGGTGTGTTTCTAAGCCTCCAACCTATCATTAACTTTAGTCTGAGTCTCATCAATCAGTATTATGTCATTTGCAAATAACATACACCATGGAACCTCATCCTAGATAGATAGTATTAGCTCATCCATCACTAAGGCAAATAGAAAAGAGCTCAATAAAGATCCTTGATGAAGTCCCATCTTAATAGGAAATACTCTGAGTCTTCTCCCACTATTCTTACTTGAGTTTTGGCTCCATTGTACATGTCCTCCATCACCCTACTATATGCCATTGGGACATCTTTCACCTCTAGACACCTCTATAGGATATCCTTCGGAACTTTGTCATAGGCCTTCTCGAGATCAATGAATACCATATGAAGATCCTTTTTTCTTTCCCTATATTTCCCCACTAATCTCCAAACAAGATGGATTGCTTCAGTAGTCGATCATCCCGGCTTGAATCCAACCTGATTCTATAAAATAGACACTACTTTCCTCACCCTTATCTCCATCACTCTCCCCCAGACCTTCATAGTGTGACTTAACAACTTGATGCCCCTATAATTGTTATAGTTTTGAATACCCCCTTGTCCTTGTACAGTGGAACCATTGTACTCCTCCTTCATTCATCAGACATCTTGGTCATCTTTATAATAGCATTGAGCAGTCTAGCAATCACTCTATGCCATCCTTGACCATGTTTTTCCAAAAATCTACTAGAATCTCATTTGGTCCGATCGCCCTCCCTCTCTTATCCTACTAACAACCCTTCTAACCTCCTCAACTCTGAACGACCTGCAATAACCAAAATCTCAATGACTTTTAGAGTGTACCAACTTACCTAGCTCAATATCTCTATCTCCTTTTTGTTTAAGAGTTTATGAAAGTAAGCTTGCCACCTTAGTCTATCGGAAGTCTCATCCACCAACACCTTACCCTTATCATCCTTGATGCACTTCACTTAGTCCAAGTCGTGAGCTTTTCTTTCTCTCACTTTTGAGAACCTATACAATCTATTGTCACCACCTTTATCACTTAACTACTCATATAGATGCTCAAATGCTGCTGTATTGACACTCGTTACTGCCATTTTCACTTCTGATCTAATCATCTTATAGATCTCCTTAAGCTTTTTCTTTTCATCCTCATCCCTACACTCCAACAACTTCATAAGCAACCTTCTTAGCTTTCACTTTGCCTTGAACTTTGTCATTTCACCACCAATCACCCTGATGTCCACCAAAGGTCCCTCTCAAAATCCCTAGTACCTCAGTAGCTACCTTTTTAATGTAATCAATAGTAGTGTCTCACATGTTCACATTTTCGCCACTACTCCACGCTTCCAAGTTTCTCAATATTTCTTCTATCTCTCGAGAAAGGGAAGGAGTCAAGCTTCCCCATCTAATCCTCTATTAGGCATAAATAGCCTTCTTCTTCTTCTCTCTCTTAATCTCTAAATCCATCACTAGAAGCCCATGTTGAGTGGAAATATTTTCACTCGGAATAACCTTGTGATTCTTACAAAGTCTTCTATCACCCTTTTAGAGAAGTAGGTAATTAATCTGAGTCTTAGCTACCGTACTGCGACCGATAATCAAGTGATTTTCCTTCTTCAAGAAACATGAGTTAGCAATAACCAACTCAAACACTTTGGCAAAATTCAAGAGAGACGTCCCACCCCCATTCCTCTCCCCAAAACCAAACCCTCTGTGGACATATCCTAACCCACTAGTGGTTGCCCCAATATGCCCATTAAAGTCTCCCCCAATGAAGAATTTTTTCGTCTTTGGAATGCCTCTCACAACCTCATCCAAATCTTCCCAAAAGAGCCTTTAAACTTCCTCATCCAGGTCCACTTGAGGTGCATAAGCACTAACTACATTCACTACGTGCCTACCACCACAAGTTTAATATATATCATCCTATCGTTAAACCTCGTAACCTCCATCACATATTCCCTAAGGACATCATCTATTAATATACCTATACCATTTCTATGCCTAGAACCACCCGAGTACCATAACTTGAATCCGTCTATGTCCCAAGCTTTGGTCCATACCCATCTAGTTTCTTGAACACACACTATATTAATATGTCGCTTCTTAAGACACTTTACTAACTCTATGGATTTCTCTGTAAGTGATCCTATATTCCACGATCCTACCTTAACTTAGATAAGCCTGTGTCCCTCTTACCACCCCTACCTCTTACCTTCGACCCCAATAGATGACATGACCCTAATCCATTATTAGATCCCGTTGTCACTAAACTAAGAACTAATAACACATTAAGCTACAAAGATCAAGAAGATATACATCAAGTGATATACACAAGGAATACTATACAATAAATAATAATACAGGAATACAATAAATTTTACAATGAAAAAATATATATGAACAGGAAAATGTAAGGTTATCTATCCAATTAAGAAAACAGATAGTATGGATTATTGTATATATAACTGTTAAGAACAATTTTATGGATTTTTATTATTTCATATAGACAAGATTAGGGCTAGGAGCAATGTTAGTGTGAAAAACTTAGAGATAAACAGTGATGACGGAGCTACGACAAGAAGAAACAAGAGATTGCAGAAATTGAACAAGAAATATATATGAATAGGAAAAATGGAAGATATCACCTGAATAGTGTTGTATCTTGAAGAATTCTGACGGGAAACTGGAATTGGACGTCGCTGAAAAATACCTTATATCACAAAAAAGTTTTGTAGATTGTGGAGATAACTTGACGACGCATGAAAATACCATAGATCACTGTAGTATCTTGACTACTCTGTTCGTTGGAGACTTTACCAGAGAAGGGACATATTACCGGAGATGAAGGTCGCAAATAGGTATCTAATCGGAGAAGAATTTTACAATATTCTCTCCCAAAATGTATGCCAGCTGAGTAGAAAGGGAAAAAAATGGCTAGTTGCCAGCGAAAATTGTTGCCAGAAATCAATATGTTCTAGTGGAGAAGTTGCCGGGAACCGTAGTATGCAAAAACCAAGAACAAAAAAGTTCTCTTAGAAAGAGACGGAGAACCTGAATCCTCCACCTAATTCCATCAATTAAACAACTTGCCAATCAAAGGAGTGATCAAGCAGAAAATTGAATCCCTTTCACATAAAAAATACTCTAGTACAATAATAAGGGGGTTTAAAAATTGCCTTAGCTCACCACCTGAAGGATATAAACCTCCTAAATTTTAAATGTTCAACGGGACTGGAAATCCAAAGGCACATTTTAGAATGTACTATGACAATTTAGTTGAAATTGGAAAAATTGAATGACTACGAATGAAATTATTTGTGAGAAATCTTACAGGAGATGCTTTGTCATGGTATATTGCACAAGATTCAAACAAGTGGTCAAAATGGACTGATATGACTTCTGATTTCATGAAATGCTTTGAATTTAATATTGATAATCCTACTGATTGGTTTTACATTCAAAATTTAAAGAGAAAGCCTACAGAATCATTTCGAGAATTTGCAATAAGATGGAGGTTTGAAGCTGCTAGGGTCCGACCTCTGATGGAGGAATCTCAAATGAAAAATATTCTTTATTCGTGTCCATAAACCACAATATTATAAGATAATGATGCTCATAGAAGATCACATATTTTTTGGTATTATCAAGCTAGGTGAGAAGATCGAAGAAGAGATTAAAAAATGGCATTGTAACAAATTTAGAGGCATTATAAGCTAGTAGTAACGCTTCATAGTTTGGTAGGATCAATGAGGACAAAGGTGAGAAAGAAATGAATATTGTATTAATAGCACATGATCCAAAAAAACCCTTATTCATCAAGCACCTCCACCTCTACTCCAATGCCCAACACTCATATATCAAGTCCCTCCACCTGCAATTAATAAATGAAAGATTCATAGAAAGCTGCCAAGGCGTCAATGATCCTATCAATTGGCAAGTTCGCGAGCCAATATGGAGAAAAGTCTACCCAAGAAGTACACTCATTTAGATGAACCCATGGCTCAATTATATGAAAGATTGAGGGTAGCTAGATATATCTCTCATGTTCCTGAAATAGTGATGAAAACACATGCAAAATGGTTGACCATACTAAAATTTGTGCTTATCATTCAGGGATGAAGGAACATACCACAGAAGATTGTTCAATTTTGAGAGATCAAATTCAAACATTGATTGATACCAAATTGATGCATGTGAAAAATTATTGTCACAATCATTATTGATATCTAAGCATGACTCATACTTGATTGGCATTAATAAAGAGGAATTTGTGTTGTTTATCCTTTTTAAATTTTCAAGTACTTGGATGATTACTTTAGGATTTTTCAATTTGGCTATTATGATACGTACTTGGGGCAAAATGATGTTGCTTTTGTGATTTCTTTGATGTAATATGAACTATGTTTGACCTTATTCTTGTTTAAGAGAAATACGTAGGCCCTCCTATGGGGCTCGGTCATATCATTATAAAATTTTTCAATCTCCCTCTTTGAGTATAACTAGGGTAGAATTTTTTAGAGGATCTCACAAATTCTATTGAGAAACATCTGTACATACTAAAGATTAACATGACAATGAACTGGGGTAGAATTTTTGAGGTGACCTCAAACTTTTTGTCTTAATTTGCATAGAAGCACAAAGGCATTCTGAATTATAACTAGGACACAAACTTTTTAGAGGTCCTCAAAAATTTCATAAGAGGTTGCACATGAAGACATTAAGATTTTTGAGTTCAAGTTCAAGAACAAGGAAATTGTGATTGAAAGGGAAAGCAAAAGCTGAGTTGAGGCATGAATCAATCTCTCCTTTTTAGAACTTACAATTTTCTTTGAGTAAAGGAATTACAGGTTCAGGTCTATTCAAGTCCAAGCACTGTCTTTTGGAAGACAATTGGAAGCTATCCGAGGCTAAGCACTATCCTTTGAAAGTTGATTAGTTAATCTCTGCCATTCAAGAAGTTACCCGAAGCTAAGAACTATCCTTTGAAAGTTGATTGGTTAAGCTCTACCTTTCAAGAAGCTACCCGAAGCTAAGCACTGTCATTTGGAAGTTGATAGGTTAAGCTCTACCTTTTAAAAAGTTGTCCAAAGCTAAGCACTATCCTCTGGAAGTTGATTGGTTAAGCTCTACCATTCAAGAAGTTACCCGAAGCTATGATCCTTTAAGGATTCCAAAAAACCCCATTTTCCAGTGAAACCCCTCTCCCTCGATACCTTCTTCTCTTTTTCCACATCACTATCTTCCTCCCCCTCCGATCTCCTCCTCTTTCTCTCATCATTCTGGCGAAAATCACCGCTAAAACCCCCAACTAAAAACCCCATTTGTTCCATCTTTTTGACTAAGACAGCTCCCAATGAATCTAAAAGCTCATCGGAAAAATACCCCTTTTTACTCCCTTCGCCGAGGTTAAACACCCCTAAAATAGCCACTGGTCGACCTCGGTCGCCTCTTTCACCTTCCTCCCTTTTTAACTGAAAAAAATCATCAAATGACCAGTCCCAGCGACCCCAAAAACCCAGTAGCCCATCCTCATCGCCTCTTCTTCCTCTCACTAGAAAACGATCTCTCTGTCTAACCACCAACGAATTCTAAGGAACTCCGGTCAGTAGCGACAGTGATATCGACACATTTTCATAAGGATTTGTATTGAGGTAAAATTATCTTTTCAGATTCATATAAGATTTCTTCATGCCTGTGTTGCAAATTTTATCTTTAATTTGAATGTTGGTGGAGTTCTTACCTTCCAAACCCGCTTATCCAGAAAGTTTTATATTTTGTTGGTCCTGAACTGTATGTTTGCAGGTATGAATAAGAATGTTTGTAATTGAAGTAATTTTGAGTATTTGATGGGTTGTCTTAATTTTTGTCAATCGACTGATTTTCTTGATTTTGTTTGATTAGGACGAATTAGCATGATTCTGATATAATTTGATCAAAGATCTGTCTACTTGATTGTTTTGGGAGTTAAGTATAGCAGGATAAGATATTGTGTGAATACTTTTTGCAGGACAACCTTAATTTTAATTTGTTGAAATTCTTATTTTTGGTAAAATTTATCTAGCCTCTAATTGAGTTTTCTTCGTGGTCTTAACTTATACGCTATAACAATATTGGTACTTGTAATTAACTGTTTTGTCTTTATTAATTGATCAAATCATGACCTATTTTGGTTGCCATAAATAAATCTGTAATTATATTGTCCTCTTTGCCTTGTTTAGAAAAAAATTGAATAAAAATGGGAGATTTTACTTATTTATTTTTTGTAAACATGAATAATTTACAACTTTAGTTTATCTCTTTTATCTGATTAAGGAAATTTTTATTTCTGACTGATTCTTAATTACTCCTTTTTTCTTTTGTTTGCTTAGCCTTGTTTGCTATATAAGATCCACCCCTTTTTCATTCAAAACGGCACGCAATTCTCTTCATGAATACTTTACACGAAAAATTGGTCCTCTTCTGCTTCAAAATCCTCGTTCACATTCTGCTCTTTTCAATTAAAAAAAAGAGTTTATTCTGTGCAATCCTTTTTCTGTCAAATTCAAGATTAAGTTGATTTTAATTACTGTTAAATAACTGGTAAGTCTTCACTCTCTTATTTTTACATCCTTAAATTGCTTGTTTATTTGATTTGCTATTTTTTTTATTTGGCTATTGAGTACTGCTAGTTTATTTAGTTTTGCAAGTTCTTTTAGTTTGAAGAGTCGCCTGGGATAGGAGGAGGATGTCCTTTGAAATCTTTTTTGTTTCATATTATTGTTGTATTTTATTTTTCAGCAAAAGAAGATGTACTAAAATAATAGTAAAAATCGGGGTTATTATTGATTGGAGGCAGGGATTATGTGCTGCGTGCCTTTCTTTTTAATTTTTTTAAAATAATTTTTTTTATACTCAAATTTTCTTCTAAAATTTTTGTCTAGACTCTTTTCAAACTTGAGCTAGATAATGCATAAAATAAAAGAGCTATCTCCTAATCTATAGTTAGTGAGAGAGACAAAAAGGAATTACGAGATCTAATTTCATCTTTTTAAAAATTAGCCGACATGTTCTCGAGAGTATCACCTACGAAATTTTAAAAGAAATTACGTGTACTTATATTTAAATATTTATGTGTGTATATATATATATATCATGATTTCACCACTTCTTTTCAAACAAAAAATTATATACTATTTTTCCTTAGATCGATCTCAAATCAAAAAATATTTTCCGGGTGAAAGAGCTATGATAAATAGAATATTATAGTTTCGTCCCTACGAAGAAACAAACATTTTTTTTAACCTTTTAAAATCTTTCTCTCTCAAAATCAAGAAAACTTTTATCAGGTATTTTATTTTTTGGCTAGTTTAGATTATTTTTAACTGCATTAATTATATTGCCTGATTTATTTGTTTTCCTCCTAGTATTTTTAATAATAACATAAAACAAATTATTATCATTTAGATTTTAGTTTAAATAAAAGGAAATAACTTTCTTGTGTGGTATTTTTCCTAGTTACTTGATCGCTTAGTTATAAATTTAATAAGAAATAATCAAGTTCTTTTAATAGTTTTAATTAAGTTAATACAATGCATCAACAAGATTTTAGTTACTTGCTCAATCAAATTTTCATTATTTTGTCATCTATCCTATTTAATAAGATAAAATAATGTAAAATTAGTTTTGCCACTTAGAATTAATTTAGAATCTTTTATATTTAATTAAGAGACCTATTTGTTTAATTTGACCCCCACATAAAACATGATATATGGTCGGGACCCGCACTTGTAGACCTCGAAGGGTGCCCAACACCTTCCCTTCGAGGTAACTTGAGCCCTTATCCGATCTCTAATTGACTTAGACTTAAATTTAGTATTAGATTAGAAATGGTGTCCTAATGCACCCAAAACATTAGGTGGCCACTCTTCTTCCTTTAAAAATCCCAAAAGAGTCGTTGCCATGATGTCGTTCAGATTCTCTTTTTCCGCGAGAAACATAGGGCGCAACAGAATGACGACTCTGCTAAGGAAACTAGGCTCTAACCATTACGTATTTGTGTTTTATGTGGTTTTATTATTATTATTATTATTATTATTATTATTATTATTATTTCTCTTTTACTAACTTGATTTTTTTCCTTTCCCCCCTCTAATTGT